>CAEGAF010085977.1:0-24604 GCA_903067075.1 Micropoecilia bifurca | reverse complement strand
TTAGAGTAAAGTTAACTCTGCTTTTGGATGAAGTCTACTAACACCAAAACATTTAACACTTTTGAATTTGCTGTGTAGTATACTAAAATATACTATTAGTTGTAATTTAATACTATTTAAATACTACTAAAGTATACTAAGCACAAAATTAGTTGTTCCAAAATAGTACATTGATAAAAGTATAATAAAGTATGTTAAAATTTAGTATACTATATATATCTGCTGATATATATAGCTGCCGCGTATCCGGGGTTGGGTTGCGGGGGCAGCAGCTTCAGAAGGGAGACCCTGACTTCCCTCTCCCCAGCCACTTCTTCCATCTCCTCTGGGGGAACCCCAAGACGTTCCCAGGCCAGGCAATAGACATAGTCCCTACAGTGTGTCCTGGGTCTCCCCTCCTCCCGGTGGGTCATGCTCGGAACACCTAACCAGAGAGGCGTCCAAGGAGGCATCCTGACCAGATGCTCGAGCCTCAACTGGCTCCTCTCAATGTGGAGGAGCAGCAGCTCTACTCTGAGTCCCTCCTGGATGACCGAGCTTCTCACCCTATCTCTAAGGAAGAGCCCAGCCACCCTGCGGAGGAAACCCATTTCGGCCGCTTGTATCTGTGATCTCGTTCTTTCGGTCATGACCCAAAGCTCATGACCATAGATGAGGGTCAGAACGTAGATTGTCCGGTAAATCGTAAATGGACTGTAAATAAGTAACTCCATCCATTCATTTTCGTTACACCCTTGTCCCTTGGTGGGGTCGGGAGGGTTCCTGGTGCCCATCTCCAGCTAACATCCTGGGCGACAGACTTTTGTTTTCCCCTTTTGGGTTATTTTGAGTTTATTTTGAATGGACTTGTTTCTTTAAGTTGCACCTGACATTCTTGAGTTTGTTTGTTCTTTTTGTTTTGCATTAATTGGGTTAAATTGTATTATTTTGTGAAACTTTCTTATGTAATAAATTATTTTTCACTCCATTTGTTCCTCTGGACACATTTTATGTTATCGCCCCTGGACCCCTAGACCTTGGGGTGTAACATAAGTGGGGGCTCGTCCGGGATCACTCGTTAAGGAGGATCCTTGTGTCCAGAGTTACTACTTTTAGGTTGTCTGTATTCAGCAACCATGTCAGTGTCAATTAGTCTGGAGCACTTTTTAGCCAACCCCTCCCTTGAGCTTATAAAAAGCTACAGCAAGAGTGAATTGCTGCAAATTGTGGAGCACTTTAAGTTGCAGGTCCCAAAACAGGTCCTTAAACGTGACCTGAAGACCTTGATAGTGGATAGGTTGATGGAGATTGGTGTGATCAAAGAGCCTGATCTGCCTGAGGTTGCTGCAGCGCCAAGCCGTAAGGCCAGGTCTGTGGAGGACCTCAAAGATGGTCCTAGTGTGGAGGTAGGAGTGAGTGACCGGGAAAAGACACCTCATACACTCCCTCACTATGACCCACTGTTTTCTGCAAGCTCAGAAGGACGAGATGGAGCTCGGCTGAAGGTGCGGTTGGCACATCTCCAGATGGAGACTGAGGAAAAGGCCCAGGACAGAAAAGCTCAGCTGAAGCTTTTCCAGGAGGCTGGAAATAGACGCAGAGAAAGCTAGACAGCTGCGAAAACTTGAGCTGGAGGCCCAGACTCAAGCACCCTCTGCCTCGGTCACACCAGGTTCCACCTCCATGTCTGCTATGCCATTCGACATCAGTAAGTGCATTTCTTTAGTACCTGTTTTCAGAGAATCTGAGGTTGATTCATACTTTGCAGCATTTGAACGCATTGCTGGTCCTTTGCAATGGCCTAGGAAAACCTGGCCTCTTTTGTTACAGTGCAAGTTTTCTGGTAAAGCTCGAGGTGTTGGCAGTGCTTCCGTTAAAGGATAGCTTGGATTACGATCTAGTTAAAGCTGCTGTCTTGCAAGCTTATGAATTGGTCCCAGAAGCTTATAGACAGAAGTTTCGACAGCAAAAGAAAACCGCAGGACAAACGTATGTTGAGTTTGCCAGAGAGAAGGGCATCCTCTTTGATAAGTGGTGTGCTGCATCGAAGGTCAACAATTATGACACTTTGCAAGAGCTAATATTGCTGGAAGACTTTAAAAAGTGCATTCCTGATCGGGTGGTGTTGTATTTGAATGAACAGAAGGTGACCACTCTTGCATCTGTTGCTGTTCTTGCCGATGAGTATGTGCTTATCCATAAGTCATCATTCCTTGTTGATGAAAAGTCACATGTTAGCTCTGTGTCACAGTCTCAGTTGGTTAACACCGCAGTTCCAAAAGAGTGTTTTTATTGTCACAAACCTGGACATGTCATCGCTGATTGTTTAGCTTTAATACGCAAATCACAGCCAGATTCAGAACAAATGAAAGATGTTTGTTTGGTGAAAAAAGAACCCCGTAATAAGAGCACTGGTTGTGGTGACAAATTAGCTGATCTTCCCTTTGAACCATTCATTTTTGATGGCTTGATCTCACTTGCCTATGATCCCTCTGATTTAAAACCAGTACGCATCCTGAGAGACACTGGGAGTTCCCAATCGATCATTCTCTCAAATGTTTTACCTTTCTCGCCTGAGAGTGCATGTGGTTACAACTCTGTTCTGAGGGGTATAGAGATGCGCAATGCTCCAAGACCAGTCCACAGAGTTTATATAAAATCAAAACTTGTCACCGGGTGTTTCCCTGTTGCTGTATGCCCGGAGTTGCCCATAAACGGGGTGGCTATACTAATGGGGAACGACATTGCTGGTGGTTTAGTACTTCCAGGTCTGGGGGTTGTAGACAATCCTTTAAATCAGACAGCCCCTGACGTTCCCATTTCTGATTCTGTGTCTCCATTTTCTAGTGAGTGTGATGCACAAATCAAAAGTAATAGCATCTTGTTACTTCCAGATTTGGTAGAGCTGGAGGAGCCTAGTCCACTCTTGGAGAAAGCATCTGTCCCCCTAACTAGACATTTGTCATCTATTCAAGTTGATGATGCATTGCTCAGATGTGACAAGAACGTAGTAAGTGCTGAACATGCCAATAAAAAGAAACCAGGAGTCTTAAAGCGTCGATGGTCTTCATCATTGGCAGGAAGCTCAAACTGTAAAGTTAAGCAGTCATACTGACCCCGTCCTGCACCCAAACCTAATGGGGTTTGTGCTCGAGTTGCAGTGAGAACTCAACTAAAAGTAGATAACCTGAACAATGTTGGTAGTCCAGGAACAAATGATCCCATGTGTTCCAGTCCTGGTTTTACTCCTGTCAATGTTAACACACCAGTACCTGCTGTACCTGATCTGACCCGAACTTTCAAGCTAAAGGTGGATGCCAGCACTGTCGGGGCTGGTGCTGTGCTACTACAGGAAGATTTGCATGTTTAGATCATCCTGTTTGCTATTTCTCCCGAAAGTTTAACAAGCACCAAAGGAAGTACTCCACCATTGAAAAGGAAACCCTGGCTCTGTTGTTGGCTCTTCAGCACTTCCATGTTTACCTTGGGGCCAGTAGTTTGCCGATTGATGTATTCACTGATCATAATCCATTAGTATTTCTGTCACGCATGTACAACCACAATCTGCATCTTATGCGGTGGGCATTTTTGTTACAAGAGTACAAACTCAACATCCGACACAAGAAAGGAACAGGAAATGTTCTTGCAGATGGCCTTTCCAGGTTGTGAGTATACTTCTGTTTGTTTTACAAAACATGGTTTGTAATTTAAGGGGGGAGTGTTACGGCCCCTGGCCTCTTGAGGATGTGCAGGCTCCCTTTTGTTATGCATGATCAGCTGTGGGAGCACATCTTCCTGATTGGCTGTCTGAAGGCTGCTGGAGAGCAGCTACACTATTGGACCAGCAGAGGATTGTCAAGCCAATCAGCCATTGATGAGGTCCACCTGCACACTATAAAGGGCTCCTGAATTCATTCCTCTAGTGGGGCAGCTAGTTGGAAGAGGTTCTGGGAAGCTGTCTCCATTTGTTTGGTATTTGCAACTGCTTTAAGCAGGTTTTGAACTAGGTTGGTCTCGTTCCTGCTTGTTTAGTTCAGCAATTTTGACTTTGCTCTAGTTAGCTACCAGTTAGAAGCTTGTGATTGGGAGGCTTGGCGCTCCCCTTAGAATTTCCTTTGTGTGTTCTTTTGTTTTCCCCTTTTGGGTTATTTCGAGTTTATTTTGAATGGACTTGTTTGAACCCTTTTTGTTTCTTTAATTTGCACCTGACATTTTTGAGTTTGTTCTTTTTGTTTTGCATTAATTGGGTTAAATTGTATTATTTTGTGAAACTTTCTTTTGTAATAAATCATTTTACACTCAATTTGTTCCTCTGGACACATTTTGTTATCGCCCCTGGACCCCTAGACCTTGGGGCGTAACATCATGGAAATTAGATTTAACATACAAGTGCTAAGAAATCGCCTGATATGCTTTAAAAACAAACATACAGCGACACTTCAAATCTGGAGTAGATTATTCTATGCCAATGGCAGAATATTTCAAACCTAGTTTATGATTTGTAAAATTTTATCTGAATTGTGAAACTTCAGTAATGAGAGATTTAAAAACCTTTTACATCTGGAATTGTCATGTTTAGTTCCAGTCTTTGAACCCACATGCAAGAACACAACCAGGAGAACGTATTTCAAAACAATAATATGGTTTATTGTGACAGGGTAGGGGAATGGGAGTGAGTGTGACGCAGGAATCAGTATTTGAACCACCAGGGGAGCCACTGTAGATGAGAGGAAGAGGTAAGGCTTTGATATACAAGGAGTAACTGATCTTATGGCAGAGGCTTACATTAGATCTGGATGGGTGACTTATCGGAGCAGACGGAGATCCAGAGGCCGCTAGGAGGACCCACGGACCGTGGGAGGGCAGACAGGTAGGATGGCTGTGTGGAGGGCGAGCTGACGGCTGACAAGGATCCGGCGACTGAGAAGCTGGACGGCTTCAAGCACAGACAGGTACATACTGCCGCGTCCCACAGGAATCCACAGTGAACAAAGGGACCAGGAAGAGAGTGTTCAAGGACGGCAACCGTTAGGTAATTCCAATAGCGTCGAGGAAGCAAACGGGAGGTTTGCAGGAGTTTAGCCTAAACTCCGGTCTAGAGAAACGCTGGGAGTCCTCAGGCAAAACCTGACAAGGAGCAAACACAGACAGAGTTACTACAAGAGCTACTCAGAGGGCATCTCACTGGACCGTTTGGTTACCAGGTAAACAAACACTCAGGCGATGACGTGTCAGCTCGCCGCTTCTTAAATATCCACAGCATCAGTCCTCCTAATGCCCCACAAGTGTGTCTACAGGTTCTCCCACTCGCTGCTCTAAGGGTTCTGCTCACAGGCGGCATCTGGTGGGGGAGTGTGGAAGCAGCAGGCTTCCAAAACAAAGAAAACAAACCAAAACAGAATCCAACCTGACAGTAATACTGGAAGGCATTAGAAATGAACTATTATATTTGCAATATCTGCTATTATTTTAACATGTTTTCTTTCAGGTTTTGTCCCAGGTGTTGTGGTTTACAGGAATGCATCAGCTGGAATAATAATGCCAACAACTTTTCAGATTCAAATTTTGTCAAAATACAACATGAGATGAATAATGTATTCCATGTCAGAAATGTCTAAGTATGTTAGCTTTAAAAGTAGAATAAATTAAAGATGCTACACATGTCCTTAATTGGTCACATAAATATTATAAATATGACAATATTTCCAAAATTCTACCTGCATAATGTTGAAAAGGAATAATTAACTAAATTTAAAAATATACAATTCTGCTGTATTTCCTTTTCCCGGTCCCAGATTCTCTCTACCGTCTTGGAGACCACGTGAGGAGACTGAAATCATACGCTGCGTGTTGACGTCACGAAAGTACAGAATTTAATCCAAACAGAATATCAGACATGACAGAGCATTACAGAGAAAACACAAAGACATACATTTTGTTACCTGAGATTAAGCAGACAAACATACAAAGACGTCTTTGGGAAAAGAGCCAGAGTTAGAACAACTCAGATCAGCTATTTTCTGCCTAATCTTTCCGGTGCATCAGTTTTTATTTGTGGTGGGAGTGCCCTGTTTTTTGCATATTCAAAACAGGCGTTCCTCCGCTCAACCAACCAGTGACCGTTCCAAATGTGGTTCCTCCCTACAATTTGGTCCGAATGATCAAAGAGAAGTTTTCTTTTTTTTTGTTAGTGAAGTTACCCAGAACACTAGGAGCCCGCTGACTTTTATGACTCTGCAAATATCCAATGAGACGTAGCTGGAACTCCCTGTTCCTTCATCCAAATAGATAACAAACTGCATGTACGCTTTTAAACACATATTTCATGTAAATTTTTGGGTAAACTGCAGGTCAATTGTACCAGACTTAGGTTATAACTCTTAAGCTATACTGGGCCTGTTTCACTAAATGATTTTATCTCCTGAGACCTGCAGAGTCACAATCTGGCTCCTTCCTGGGCCAAGAGCTTCAAAGCATTTTACAGATTTCTGCGAAGCTCTGGTTGTCTCCTTCCTTCCAGATCAAACCTTTAATTCCTGTATTTAATTCAATAAGAGTTATCTCTGAACTTAATCTGCTCTTGCTCTGCTATTCTCTCCCAAGTCGTCTACAATAACCAGACTGTCTACAGAATGTAATCAGATACAATTCCTGTTTTCTAACACAGTACAAAACATTTTCAAATACATTCATCCTTGACTAGTTTAATTCTACAACAAAATAATACAATATTCAAATGCAATATTCAGTGTAAGCATGCAATATTGAAATACTTTCTATGATGTTAACAGTCTGAAAGTTTAAAAGTTCACAGCTTCAGAGGTCAGAAGTTTGTGGGTCGATAGTTTGCCACACCAGATGTTTGTGGAAGTTTCTTTTATCTCCTGAGACCTGGGCTCCCTCCTAAGGATATATTATTTTACAACCTCCTAAGAGCTTTCGTAGATCCATCTTTATCTGGCATCCTGAACCCAGGCACGGCTCTCCATGCTTCTGACCTTTACTGACACAAACTCCTAACTTTAAGTAAAGGATAAAGCTAACTAAAACACTACAAAATGATTATATGATTGAATCCAACAAAACACTAAAAAATGGTTATATTTCGTCAACAATAATAAATAACCGTAGTGGAATTGGTGATTGTTAAACTGTAAAACTAAAATTAAACTGTCAAACCTAATTTTGAGCTTTATGTCTAAAACACTAGGCTATTTAATTGTATTTAAAAGTATATATGTTTGTGTACAGGTGTGAATTTGCCCACTTTTCTACACAATTAAGGTGTGTTTTAATAAATTCCTTCTGAATATCATTGGTGACCACACTTCAGTCTGGTAGGTGGCAGTAAATGCACTTTAAGTTGATTGCCATCCGCCAACAAGACACAAAAGGAGAAGACGATGGTGGTGGTCATCTTGCGGTAATGTGCTCCGGCCGACAAGGAAGACAACGTTACCTGGCTAAGCTTGGATAGCCTACGTCTCGTGAGAAAAATTTTGGAAGTCAGAGCCAAACGTATGTCAATGGCGTTACAGGTCACTTCGCCACGCCCACCTGCTGCATCAAAACCAGCTGGGGTTGGAATCCACTACACACCAACCTGCCTTCTGTGTGTGGACACAGTTTCATGCTGATTATTTCAACGGGGTCAGATAGCGACCATTCACAGTAAAACATGACACTTCCTGTTTTAAGGGGCTATGACTTAAGTTATGGCAACAATTGATCAGTGAGTCTTGTAGAGCCCCTAAAGGTGATCAAACACAGAAAGTGTGTTGCCTCTGCGCGTTTTTTGTAGGAGATCTTACAGTTTCATATTTCTTGGTGAGTCTGTGAACTTTGACCCCTGGTATCACTCCTTTAGCATGCACGAAAACTCCCCCTTTTGATAACTTTTAATCGGGCATGCCTTATGAACCAACTGACCAAGTTTGATCAAACTCCTCCTAGGGATTTTGATGGATCGGCTTCAAATGCGAAGGCTGTAAATGGCAAAAATCGGATTTTCAATCCAAAATGGTTGCCTTCCTGTCATATTTGTACTCAGCCAGGGAGGGAGGAATGGTTTCAAGTCGCTGAAATGTCTGATTATAGACGGAGAATGTGCGCCCTTGCCTGTTGAGAAAGGTGTATTTAATGTTAAAGTCACCTTCCCCAATGGAATATAACTAGTCAGTCCCAGTCAGTTTCACTCACGGTTTATCTGAAATGTTTCCTGGGAAAAATCAAAAGAAGACAAGCGCGACAGTTTCCAGTAGCGCAGGCGATGCACGCAAGGGGCCTGGTGATTCGTTAGGGGCCCAGTAATTGGCCCCGCCCCCCGGCCTGACGCTGACTTGTTCCACTAGTGTTTGCACTATAACATTAATTGTACAATCTGAGCGATTTTGGGAGCTCTACAAGTGTACCAAATTTCATCTCTCTAAGATGAAATAAGGTAATAGGAAAGGGTCTTTTGAATGTCGCTAGGTGGCGCCGTTGAGCCGTTTCTTTTGCGATTTTGGCAGTGTCCTTAAAATACGTAAATTTTTTGCAATCCTGACGCGTCCACCGAGTTTGGTGAGTTTTTGAATATGATAAAGCCTTCAAAAAGGCAATTCATTTGGGCAGAAGAAAAATAATAAACATTTGAAAAAAACAATAGGCCTTTGCAGTGCTTAGCTGCTCGGGCCTAATAACAAACCCAAGGAAAAGGGGAAAGGACACAGGGCAGATGGCAACATTGAGACAAAACAAAGGGGCAAAACAAAGACGAGTGAAGGTGGTGACGTCAAAGGACCATGAAGCCAGGTGGGTGTGGTCCCTGTCATAGTCCAACAGAGGTGTTTATCGAGGAGTGATGTTCTTAGGAGCGCTCAGTTCCACAGCTGCATGGAAACAGGAGGGGGTGAGGTGGGAAGGAGTGTTATGTTTACATATCTTCAAGGAGATTAGAGATATGCAGCCCTTCCAAGGCCACACACCATGCTCTGATAGTCGAACCTATTGTTCTAAAAAAGTTGTTTCATGTCTCCTTATGTATTTTGTTCCTCCCATAATTATATTTTTTATGAAGTGTATGAAAGTATTGTTTGCAATTTAATTAGCTCTACATCCTTAAGAAAATGAAAAAATAAGTTGTTTTATAAGATAATTTATCTTTTACGGTGCCAGTAATGCCAGAATTAATATTAAATAATAAAGATGTTGTGGTATTCTGATTTAGTAATGTAATTATATTAGTTGTGTTACCACCCCACGCCATTAGAGGCTGTCGCAAGCCCGAAAAGACGTGACTAAGAAGCAGATTTAGAAGAACACCAAAAGCTACATAATTTGCTGGAAACTGAACTGCGCTGAAGTGAATAAAAGAGAGAAGTTCAAATACAGTCTGAGATTGAAACTCCTTCCTAAATGTGAAAAAATATAGTTTTCAAAAGAAAATAAAAACGGAAGTATCGGAAATACCACCCCTTAACTTCAGGATCGCAATGGTCCCATTTCCAAACAAGGTGAGACTGACAGTGGTCCGTCCCTGCCTGTTTGCTTCAGCAAAGTGTACTTGCTGAAAAGGGAGCTGGAGAATGACTGGCCGAAATTAGCGTTCATAAATCGGATCAACCTTGAGCTAAACACCGCTTGCTCAGCGGATATTGGAATATCCAATTCCCAACTCAAACTAACTTCACTGCAGTGGACTTCCGGTCATGTCCTGGTGCTGAACGGACAAGCGGTGAAGCCCTCTCCAATTTCCTTCTAAAAAACTTAATTAACAACCTGCACTATCTTGCTCCTCGTTTCTTCAGTCATATTGCACCAAAGAACGCAAAACCAACCTCCAAAAAGGCTTTAATAACGTTGATGTTGAGCCCAGCGCAACAGTCCGCGAGTAGCAGGTTAGCTAACACTAGCATTGCCGACAGCGTCGGGGCAGCTTCTCCTCCAGTTGGCAGAGGCGCTTCCGGTTTGCCTCCCGTTAACAACGAATCCACAGTCACAGATAGTGATGGTGTGGCGGCCACGGAAGCAGGTAGCACTAACGACCTCGTGGCGGCTATTAACTCGATGAAAGACGACTTTGTGAAGAGATTTGATAGCCTGCTAACCGCTATCCAGGGGGTGGAAGCGGATATAAGAACTATTACCGCGCATGTTACACAAGCGGAGGACAGAATTAGCGCTAACGAGGATACTGTTGTTTCCTTGCAAGCCGATAACGCTGCTATGAAAACTGCCATTGAAGCTCTGCAACTAAAGATAGACGACCTGGAAAATCGTAGTAGCCGTTCCAACCTCCGTCTAATCGGCCTCCCTGAGGGACTGAAGGTCCTGACGTGCAATTTTGTTGAAATGGCTGCCTGAAGTGCTTGGTGCGGAAACGTTCCCGATCCCGCTGATCATAGAGAGACGGACGGGTTGACGCTGCGGGTCTCGGTCCAGAGCCCGTAGCGGTCTGGACCGGTGGTCATGAAGCTGCTGAACTATGCTGACAAAGTGCGGATCTTCTCTTTCTCTGGAGGTGCCGGAGCTGCGCTACGGTGTTGTTCACTCGGCCAAACATTTGGTCACCTACAAGAAGAAACGTCACGCTTTGGACAAGGTAGCAGAAGCGAGTCCTTCGTCCTGCAGCTCCAGCGGGAGCGAAATCTGGTCACGAATTAGGTGGAGGTCCAATAAAGGTGGACACATATGTGACACTGTCTAATCATCTCTCACTATGTATGCAAGTATGGCCACATATCTTTAAGTACATTCCTAAAATCATATCTTTTCAATTCTTTGGCTTGATGGTTTATATAGGTTATTAATCCATCTTTATTTTGTGTTTAATACACATGGTCAATATACAATATGGTTAGGGTAACCAAGGTTAATACATGCAAATTTGTGTATATTTTTATGATAGTTTATTGGTTGTTAATTTCATCACTGATTATCCGGGGGCTGAGGTTTGATGGGGTTTTTTCTATTGCTGTTCCTCTCCATCATGAGTGCTGGGGTGGACCAGCAGGGATTCATGGCCGAGCCTGGACGGCTCCTTTGGAAGTGTTCTCTGTGGGCTGGGTGGGCGTACTTCATTTGGGGACTTACGCTCTGTTGTCTGATCGTTTGTTGTTGTGTTTGTACTTTCTTGTCTGTCATGTTTTCCTTCTGCAGCTCTCTCTTAAATGCACATACCATGGCTGAAGTAATTTTTTCTTTTTTCTGATGGCGTCTGATCTTCAGTTCACCTGAGGTCTGAATAAACTTGTCAAACTGAGACAAGTGATGAAAAGGATTCAACAATTAAAAGCTAGGATAGTTTTCCTCCAGGAGACCCATTTGATCCCTGACGATGTTAGTAGAGTGAGCAGAAGATGGCATGGTCGGGTTTTAGCTCACACTCGAGGGGCGTAATAACACTAATCCACAGCTCGGTGCCATTTCAGCTTATCAATGTAACTGAGGATCGATATGGCAGATATCTAATCGTACAATGTGATTCTGTCTGTGAAACTAAATTTGGTCAATGTTTACAGGGCAAATAATGATAACCCTGCCTTTTTTAGACACCTGTTTCAGTCTGTAGCGTTGCTTCCTGGAGGTACATCATAGGAGGCGTGTTTAACTGTACGCTCATACAAACATTAGATAGATCTACAGGCAAAGATGTCTCTCATGCTCAAACAAGGAAGGAATTTACTTAACAAATTAAGTCAGCAGCTCCATCAGGCCCCCAAGGGCTTCAGGGGCCCCATAAACACTAATATTTTAAAACAGACCACAGATACATAAATGTAACAATTGTTTGAGATTATCAATGCTGCTAAATTTTATTCAGTTGTTTATGCATACATAAATTAAAAGATTTTAAATTGTTTAACATTTAGATCCAATATTTTAAGGAGTTGGCAAGTTTACTTTGTAAAACTTAAAAGAACCATAGCAACAATCTGATGCTGGGAGTTTAATCTTTGCATTTACAAATACCTTTTTAGGCTCACCAATTAAACTACTCCCTTCTCCCATATGTCACTAAATCTAACACAGAAGCTGTTAGAGGTGCTGATATTTTTAGCAGTCAAATTCTCAAGGCCTCATCCAGCCTTGGACCGGCCCTGCATGATGAGTTAAATCTGCTGCACTACGCAGAGACGCAATGAACGGGAGATTTAATTCAATGCTGCTAATGTGGCTTTAGTAGCTCTTCCATTTTGTGTCTGTTGAGCTTTTAATAAGAGTCAGAGAAACTATTCTGGTTGGTCGAGTTTATGGTACGAGTTCTCAGATCTTTACGCAGCCGCACGCATTAGCTCCAAGTAGACAACGCATTTCAAATGCTTTGAAATGGCTTTATTTTCATGTAACTGGACAAAAAAGGCTAATAATAATAATAATAAAATAATATAAAATCAGCGTGATGTGTTACAGACCGGAGGGTACGAAAACTCCTCACCGGGCTGAATGATGAGGTCAGCGCTGCTCGTTATCCTTAAACGTTCCAGCCAACCGGGTCACAGACATAAACATTACAGGGAAGACAGACACAGAGCCACATGCTGGGCAGCGTGTTGAGATGTAAATGCCACAAATAATTGTTTGTTCACCAAGATAAATCATTCTCACCACTTCACAACTCGCCTCTGAATTCGCTACAAGTTATTCCTGCGGTTCACATGGAGCTGCGCAACCAGATCTAACCAGGCGGGTTTTAAACTCTTAACTAGAGTTCTCTAGGATCATAATTCCTCACAGTAGGTTGATGTAAATATCCATGCAGGTCAGCCTGTGTCCAGTTTGAGTGAAAGAATCCCGCTGAGGTAAAGCAGCGGCAGTGCGAGGCAAAGCGCAGAGGCGGCAGCTGTGTGATTGGTCTGCGCACTCTCGGGTTTAAATGCATAATCTATAAACCTATTCTTAATGAATAAATCTGCTTTGCTAAAAGCTAAGAGCAACAGAGACGGTTGCAGCCCGGCTTAAAAAAAACCCAAAAACAACGTAGAAATGTAAACCAGCAACGCTTAGCCTGGCGGCGAGGCTAGTAAAGCATGGCGGGCCGCCAGGCTTATA
Organism: Micropoecilia bifurca; assembly: GCA_903067075.1. Lineage (NCBI taxonomy): Eukaryota > Metazoa > Chordata > Actinopteri > Cyprinodontiformes > Poeciliidae > Micropoecilia > Micropoecilia bifurca. The sequence goes on along the minus strand of CAEGAF010085977.1, from coordinate 11,593 downwards.
ATACACTGGGGGAAACCCTGTGATGAGTAACATTGCATGACCAGGCTGGTGAAGGTGCTTTCCGACCCTCGTGGAGATGGTGTGAGGTGTTGGGAGCATGCTGCGCTCTACAGTATCATCTTATTTCTGGCACGCATGTATCTTTTACACTTCCAGCTGGATCCTATTGTCTCAATTTGGTTACATGTAAGATGAGTAGCATGACTGAAGTCCAGGGTGAGGTGTATTTTCTTTAATGCTGTCAAAGCTGTGACAAAGACCAGACACAAGGGTTAAAACAGGTTACATAGGTAGGTGATGCTCAGACACAAAACTGACTAACAAATGACTAGGATTCACAGAGCAACAGATGACAACTGAAGTTAAATATACAGAGGATATCAGAACAATAGATAGCTGAAATCAATAGAAGGGGAAATAATCAAAATATATACACAAAAAAACCTAATCCTCACAGATCCAAGACACAGTTTAGCTGAATGTGAAAATAATAAAGGACACTGGCTCACATTGGATGAAACACTATATTTCTTTTCAGAACTGTTCTACATTAGAAAGCTTTCGGAACAAAAGCGGTCCTTAAAAAGTCTCAAGTAGTTAACTTGACATGCGCAGAGCACAGGCGATGCTGAGGCCAATGAGAGGTAGATGAGGGACGTTTGGCCAGGGGGAGTGTGAGTGGAGGGGTGGTGCAAGGAGGTTCAGGGGGACCTGTTGGGTCAGAAAAAGAATCAGTTTTAAATGCTTCCAGTTCTAGTTATTATTTTTATTTTTTTGTAGAGTACCTTGAGACGACATTTGTTGACAATTGGGGCTATAAAAATAAACTGAATTGAATTATCCACAGGTTGAACAAACTGTGGCAAGAATTGCCTGTACTACAAAAATGCTTAAACATTGTGGCAACCTTTCACCTGTTGAAGTAATGTTCAGATACTATTTAATGAAAATTCTTCCACAGGCTGACCAAATGCCATGAAAGAAGATGTGTCTCCTGTGGGACAGTGCACACAGAAAACACTTGTCCTCTCTGACAGTCTAGCGTTTCTGTAGCCCAGAGAGAGAGATTTTCATGCTCCACTGCCTTTTGACAAAAAAGTGCCACTGTAACTCCCTACCACTGTGAACTGGGGCCCGTACTCTGAAAGAGACAGTACTGCCTACTTACTATATAATACACTTGAATTGGTTAAAAAGGCAACCTGAGTTCTGCCTGCATACGCAGAGACAATGTCACACCACGATTTCCCCCAGAAAACTTCAGCAAGGTGGTTGGGGCGTTTTGTATTAAAAGATGTTAAGTTGACAGGATATGTAAAAGTATTACTGTGTAATTATATGTTACGGGAAAACATCTCCAGTGAAATGCTATTTAAACCCACAACTAGTCTAAAAACAACAAATTTGCACTTCTGTTTAATCCAAATTTAGTCAGCGGCTCCATCATTGCTTTTAGGCTGGCCAATTAAACTACTCCCTTCTCCCATATTTCACTAAATCTATCACAGAAGCTGTTAGAGGTGCTGATGTTTTTAGCAGTCAAATTCTCAAGGCCTCAAACAGCCTTGGACCGGCCCTGCATGATGAGTTAAATCTGCTGCACTATGCAGAGACGCAACAAACGGGAGATTTAAATCAATGCTGCTAATGTGGCTTAAGTAGCCACATTAGCAGCATTAGAGGACGAGACAGAGGTCAGCCACACCCACACAAAGCCTTCAAACATTTCAAACAATCCCAATACTGATATTATCTCTTTGTTGTATTTTAACAGGACACCATCAGTTCCAGCTGAGATGCCACTGCATAACACACAATCAATAAAATACTTCAATCTGTTTGTATCTGTTTAATTTTTCATTCATCATGGATTTCTTTCATCATTTAACACACATTACAAGTGTTGTACAGCCAAGTAATGAAGACCTTCGTTACAAACTTAGGCTTTTAATTCAAAATAGGTAATGTGATTAATTGGCATTATGTAATATGTTTTAAACAATTGAGATTAATCACATGTTTTTAACACATTGTTTACAGCCCTAAAAAACATAATCTTGTTAAGTAAACCAACTGATCCGTTCTCCTACAAACGGTGAAGTCTGGCAGACGATTTGTCATTAAATCATCTTCATTTTCATTATGACAACCTAGGCCTGTCTGCGTCTCCCTCACCGCTCACAAACACAAATCATGACAGTATCTATTTAATCGTGGGTGCTGTTGGGACCTCAAAAGTTTTCCTATCTTTCACTGTCGTTAGTTATGGCTACAGCTTCTAAACAGAACAGTGACTGACAGTAATGATAATGATGACTGAGAGCTTTGATGAGCTTTCCAATAGTTGAGAGACGGACTATAGGAAAATGGAGGGTTACTGCACTTCTGATTTCAATATTTTTTGAGTAAAGCTAACAGTAGCTTTCTACAGTTTGAACTGTAGAAAGTTAGGCCTCAGTTGCCATGCAGCTGGATGTCTGGAAAAACAAATACATTTTTATACATTTTATTCTTTCTTCCACACAATAACTCCAAGCACAAATGTTTGTCCTCACTGCATTGACTTTTGATTCTTCTGGCTCAGGCAGGGAGTGAGAGAGTTTACATGTCCTTCAAATAAAGAACATGCATGGTTAACAAAATACAAACCATGCATTTGATGGAAATTAAATGTAAGCAGGGATGCAAAAACCTGCATCTGGAAACAACTGCCTAGGTCATTAAAATTATTTCTCATCCTGCTAAAGGAGGGGGTGACTACATTTGTTGATTCCCCCAGAGAGAGGAGTGTCTGATCTGCAATGGGTGGAAAGGGGCTCAGTGATCAGAGCAGAAGGGGTGGGGGGAGCAGGAGGCAGGTGATTGAAGACAGAAGTGTAAGCGGTGGTGGTGGTGGGAGGGGGGAGCACTGTAAGCACTGCAAAGACTGTATTACAGAGAAATGCATCCAGCACAGATGCAGAGGAGCTCTGAGTAACCTGGGGCCTCTGTAGCAAAGAGGTCATGGTATTGCTAAAACCCATGCCCTGAAATTGAATCTCTATGTTGAGCAATGTTAAAAGATAGTCATTGAGCTCGGACTGGCAGTCAGGGAACATTGAGCAGATGGTGTCTCTGAAAAGAGAGAAAGCCAGAGCAAACTCTGCCAGAGTAAGGTCCCTGGAATGGGAACCAACACCTCTGCATCAGCCTCAAGCTCTCTGCAGATCTTTTTTCTTTACAATTTGAGTGAAAAAAAAATGTTAACTTAAACAATACATTTTTTTCTTCTTCTTCTTTTGGGATTGTTAATAGGGTCTTACCAGCTTCTGGATCAACTAAAGAACATTTTCTGACACACTGATAAATAAATGGGAGATTAAAAAAGATAACTGCTTGATCTTTTGAGTGGAATCCAGTTGTGAAAAACTGCAAAGATGCATCTATCCTTTTCAAGTGGGGAAGATCTCCTCTGATCTTCTGTGAATTTATTGTGAGGACTCTTTGTTCCTTCTTTGTTTGCTCACCTCGTCTTTCCCTGTTCTGCTTTAGTTAAACCAGTCTGGTGTGATCAATGATTCTTTAAAATTTTTGGTAAGATTTTAACTTCTAAGTCCCACTTATTCCCATGAGAGCATGTAACACTTACGATGTGATTACAGTACTAGACTCAGAACAGGACCAGAGCTAGGTTCGGCTACGGGAGTAGGAAGAAGTGTAAGTGTATCAAAGACCACAGACCAGAAAATAAGTTTAAACTGCCGGCTTATTATTTTTGTAGAAAAAATTAAATAATTTACATACAATGACACAAATTCAATACAAAATAGTTCCCCTATTTCTTCAGAATGATTTATTTAATCCCTTTTTTGAAATGTAAACCTATTAAGTAATAAAGGATACCATTTATTTAAACCTAGGTTATAGTTCTCTTTATGTTCAAGTTGATACTGTTAATCTAGTTAATTCACAGTTTGTTTTAATCCTTTTAAATCTATTTAGTTTAGTGTTCTTTTAAGTTAGTTTTTTAATTTCCTGTTTTAACCATTTCTTATTTCTATTTTAAACCCAACAAACATTTTCACATTCCACACACTGTAACAAGTTACATCGAATGTGGTCCAAAAAAAAAAACTATACAACACAACAAACACAATCCAGCAAAAGACCGAATAACTTGTGCTTCAAAATCAATGTCTTTTCTCTCTGATGATCCTGAAGGGTTAATCACATTTCTCTGAATCCACTGCTATTTCAGCAGAAAACATGGGCAGGTCATACCAGTTTGGGTGATTTGTAGTATGCAGCAGAGGGCGTAGCTCCTGCTAGACGGTTACAGGGCTCCTGGGTTACGGCTCGCCATCTTGTTTCTCACTAGCGGAATCCAACTCAGCAATTGACTTGGAATTTCCTGGTCCGATTTCCAGCAGAACCGCAAAAAGGCCAAGTCCAGTTCTGTAGCATATAACAATCCCGAACGCAGTCAGGTTGCAAAATCTCTTATCTCTTATCAATTTAAACCACTAGCAGACACAGTACAAAATGCCAATTATATGTCCTAAAAATAATGCAAAAAATGTAACATCGAAGAAGAGGTATTAGTTTTAAAACCAATAAATAAACTGACTTGTATAAATATATTTAGCCAAACACACCTGGCCCTTAAGAGGAACACTTACTTCCCTACCTGACCTTCTTTGTCTCAACACTTGCTGGTCTCTCCATCCTCATGTTCTGATCGTCTCCAGCAGCTGGAGGAATCAGACCTACAGCCTGTCCTGCTTCAGCTGCTGGTCAGACTAGAATGGGGAATTAGGAGACACCAATTTAATATAACACAGCAAAAGGCATATTACATCTAATTCGAAATAAAACTAAGTACAAGACACAAACATACACCAAATAATAAAAAACACAGAAATTATCTGAATATCCTCCTTTGGCCTGTGACCCACCAGCTTAGTTTTACATTTTACATCTGGAAGAAAATATTGTTAACGGCAGCCAGGGATGGATTGTGAATGTGCGGGATAATGACCACTCCAGGAAGGAATAATGCTGATCTTCTTTTAATGAAGATAACCAAACCGGAGTACAACTGGATAGTTAAAATGGTCTATCGCCGATGCAGACGAACTTTACACCTCCACAACAGAGTCAGCGAGCATCCAGAACTAAAACAAAACATTCCTCCCAGAACACAACCACTGCATGCAGAATTCTGCATGCAACGAAGTAAATGAACAGTAACGCTCTTAAATTCAGATCAGCCTAGTCAGTATGGGAAATAATGCAGAGATAAGCAGATGCATACAAGTACTAGACTACCCCCCCTTTCAAAGAACATCAAACTACTATGGCATGCTAAGCTTTACAGCCAAAAACACACTTGCAACATTAGTAGCGCAAATTTAAATGTTACTTGAGCAAACTTTTTTTTTCATTTCTTATTTTTTTATTTTAACACCCTGCTTAGAACTTTAATATAACTCATCTCTTAATGAAGGATAATTATTCAGTCCAGTCATTTTGATAGCAGACAGGGGCCCGTATTTCTCGACCCTTAAGAGTCTTTTGAACACGGGGTCCTTGTTTGTCTTCTTCCGATCCAGAGGTAGGCGGTTCATCTTGCTGCCGATGCTGCACAGCCAACCTTCTTCTGCGGGCTGCAACCTGATGCTTGCTCTTTTGCCTTAGCAGTTTTGGAGACCCAACCAGAGCTTTCCTTCCGCTGTCACTTCCAGGCTCATCTGGTGCTGGTGTAGGGGAAGTGGTCATGTGTTTGGGTAATGGAACTACATCTTGGCACTGAGGAAGGACCACATGTCTTTGTCGTCTGACCCATGCTGGTATGACATCACTTGTGTATGGCTTCAACTGATCATGGTGAATGACCTTTTTGTCACGTTGTGTTAAGATCTCATATAGTACAGGTCCAAGCTGGGCTTTAATAATACATGGGCCTTTCCAGGGGGGCTGCAGCTTGGGACCAAAGCCCAACTTCCTTGTCAACACAGGGAAGTTGGGCTTTAGTCCAACTGCATTCTTTGGCATGGGCCCTCTAAAGTCTGAGCTGAGCTCCACGTAGATGCTGCCATGCCATGTCATGGACTTTGCCAAGGGTCTTTTCAAGGTTATGAGTGTACTCCAGGGGGTCCTTTTCACTCCACATTCGTTCTGCAAGACCAAGCCAGAGGTCCTGTGGCTGATGAACCTCTCCCAGCATCAGCATATTTGGTGAGAATCCAGTGCTGGAGTTCTGTGCACTGCGATATGCAGCTGTTAGCAGAGGTAAATGCTCTGCTAACAGCAGCTAGGAAGTTGTTGACTAACATTCTGGCAGTTGTTTCTGCTCCTTGGTCTGGAACTGGGAAAGTCTCAACCCACCTTGTAAACTGATCCATGATGACAAGAATATACTTGTTTCCAGAACTTGAGATGGGAAAAGGGCCCAATATGTCAAGGTGCATCCGGTCCATTGGTGCTCCTGCCTGGTAACTTTGTAGCTTAGCTCTCTTCGAGGGGCTGCCTGACTTCAGACCTTTGCATCGGGGGCATTGTTGAATGTATTTGTGGAGGTCACTTCCCATGCCATACCATTAGAAGCTCTGCCTGAGACGTTGGAGAGTCTTTGTTTCACCTAGATGCCCTGAAATTGGTGGGTCATGGCAGGCCTGCATGACCTCCATTTGCAACGAAGCAGGGACCAACAGCAGGAGGGAAGGTTTTAAGCTACACACATTTTCCCAGTGATAATATAGGACCCCTTGATGGACTTCTATCTGTGGCCAGCATAGCCAGTATTTTCTAACTGCTGGACTCTCAATTGCAACTTCATCTTTTGTTGGAAGACTCCCTGCTTCCTTCCAGCTATGTAGGATAGATAGTACAGTGTCCTCTTTCTGTGCTGCTGAAAGCTGATGGCTGCTAAGAGTTTGCATCCTAATTAACTAACTTCTTCCACTGTCACATGCCTTATGACGAGTGGGACAACGTCATCAACATCTTCAAATCTGGCCCACTGTTTGTGCAGTCTTTGACAGTGAGAACATCCTCTCCAGTGGAGCTCCGTTACATCCTTGCCCACTTGATAGCAGTCACAGTTTGTTGACCCTTCTGTAGCCTCTCTTGACAATGCATCAGGATTTGAGTGTTGCAGACCAGAGCGGTGTTCAATGTCAAAATCATACTGAGTTAGTTCTTCAAGCCATTGAGCCAGTTGGCCTTCAGGGTGTTTGAAGCGAAAGGGCCAAGCTAGACTTCCATGGTCTGTTCGAAGAAGAAACTTTCTTCCCAGGAAAAATGGCGGAACTGTCTTGTATATTTTACGATTGCCAACAGTTCTCTTCTGGTCACACAATATCTCTGCTGTGTAGGAGTGAGGTGGTTGCTTGCATATGAGATGACTCTTTTCTCCCCCCACTGGACCTGTGACAACACTGCACCAATGCTATAACTGGAAGCATCAGTGTCCAGGCTGTAGTCACCTTCAGCTGCTGGATAAGCCAGGACAGGTGCAACAGTAGGTCCCTGTTTAAGTTGCAGGAAGGCTTTTTCCTGGGCCTCACCCCACTGGAACTCAACTTTTTTCTTCAGGAGACCGTTAAGAGGAGCAGCAAGTTCTGCAAAGCCAGATACAAACCGGCGGTAATAGTTGCATAGTCCTAGAAAAGCTTGCAGCTGCTGTGTGTTAGTGAGAGGCTGCCATTACTGTACATCTTTAATCAGCTCTGGGTTGGGACTTATTCCCTCTCCGCTGACTACATGTCCAAGAAAAAGAAATTTGTCTCTTTTTTTGGCTTCAGCTTTAGACCGTAGTTATGGAGATGTTCAAAAACATCAGCTAAATGTTGCAGGTTTTGTTCTACACCTCTGCCCAGCACAATTATGTTATCCAAGTAGATAAGGAGGATCTTCCACTGAAACTGAGCCATGGAGCTCACAGAACAAGCTCCATGGCTCTCTGAAATGTGCTAGGTGTGTTATATAAGCCAAAGGGCCTCCTAGGATATTCATAGAGGCCATAGCCGGTGATAAATGCTGTTTTGCGATCGTTTGGGTCTACAGAGATCTGCCAGTACCCACACTGGATATCCAGGGTAGAGAAGATGGTAGCCTCTCCCAGCACATCAAGACATTCCTCCATCTTTGGCAGTGGATAAGCATCCTTCAGAGTGAGGTCATTTAGGCGTCGATAGTCCACACACCAGCGCACTCCCCCATCTTTTTTAAGAACGAGTACCACTGGTGAAGCCCACTCAGAAGATGATGGTACCACTACCCCAGCTTCCAACATTTCTTTGAGATGCCTTTCATCTTCACCTTGGAAACCCAATGGTGTCTATCTGACTGGCTGCCGTACAGGTCTTCCATCTCCAGTGTTTATCTTGTGAGTAACAGCAGAGAGTTGGCCAAGGTCTGCATCATTGGCTGCAAAGAGAGACTGGTATTTTAAGAGCAGCTCAATTAGTCTCACCTGCTGATCTTCACTGAGCGCTTCACTGGATGTTGTATAGAGGGCTTGAAGGTGTTCTGGTAGATCTAGAGCATTTTTCTCAACTCTTCCAACCAAATACAGCATTATAAGGGGATCATCCGGGAAGGTTTCAACTAGAATGCCCACACACACTCCACAGGGCAATGATACGTTGGTATTTGAGAAATTACAAAGTCGAACTGGAACTCTGGGGTCCATGTAAATGGCAACACTCCCTGATGAGACAGCTTCTGTTATGTTAAGTGGTTCCCGGACAGCTGGAAGCCCAGGTTTGGGTTTATCAACTTTTCCCCAGACAATGCATTCACTCTCTGGTGGTAGTGTGACATTGTCTTCCAGGAACACACGGGCCACAGAGTAGACCCCCTCACTTCCTCCAATGACACAAGATGGGATTGGCTCTTTACCCAAATACTTGGTGACCAGCAAAGACTGTCATCTTGGTTGCCTGCATTGCATCAAGGCCTAGGAGCAGAGCATCATGAATCCGGCCAACAAAGACCATCCAGTTGAACTTATGTTTCCCATTCCCTATTGTCACCTCCAACTCACCCAATGCAGGCATATTGCTTCCCACTCCTGTATTACGGAGAGACGTTTTGTTGAGTGGCTTCTTTGCTTCCTGTGGCAGTATGTTATAAACTTCTTCTGAAATTACTGTGGTTTCTGCGCCAGTGTCAATAACTGCTTTAACAGGTAGGCCATTGACTGTCATTTCAAATTGTGAGCTAGGACCCTTTTTAGTTGTACGTCCGAGTTGTGGAGCAAGGTGCTGAGCCTCCCTATTTTTGACGTCCCTGTGAGATTCAGAAGTGGACTCCCTGGGATTGGTTCTGTGCCGCATTGGACTCTGTGATCTTGAACACTCCATTATATGCCCAGCTTTACCACAACGAAAACAAATGGTCTTGTTCATTTGGCTTGGGCTTGGTGACCGGGCTTGGGAATTTTGAGCAGGTAGCTGACGTGATGCCGTCTTGTCACTTTGTTGTTCTTGTTTTCTGTTGGCATAGACTGATGTAGCAGTTCCACAATCAGCTGACACGATCTGAAGGCGTTCTAACTTCAAATTTAGTTGCTCCACTTTGTCCATAAGCATTTTAAACTGATCCTCTGTTACATACTTTGTGAATGGTAAGTAATCTAATCATAGCCCATTCTGTGTCCCGTCACCGAAGCCCTGCAGTTCGGGATCTCAGAGAGTCATCCACTTTAGTCAGCGCTAACCAATCGAAACATGTCTTACATTGCTCGTCCTTTAGCCCTGCCCAGAATGTTCATGTTAGCTTCACCAAAGCAAATAAAGTTGTATAAGCAAGAAAACAAGTTCAACCCCCAAAAACCGTTTCACCCAAAAAAATAGACTCAACCCCAAAAAAAGTTTCAACCAAAAAAAATGATTAAAAAGTTTTAAAGATTTTTTTTGTTTGACTTTTTTTTTTTGATTGAATACTATATATATTTTTTTGTTTGACATGATTTTTTTTTCTGATTGAATAAATGTGAAACAAATCTAACTCTATATATTTATATCTTCCTCCGGATCATCAACTTTTAATGCCATTGGACATTCAGAGGATCTACGGACCATTCTTAGTTAGTGATAATCTTGGCGCTGTAACTGTGTGAAAGTGTTCTTCCCCCCTCCCTTTAGAGTTACAGCGCTGTCTGTGATTAGAGATCCTAAAAGCAATAAAAAGAGAGGGGAAAGCAAATGTGCGTTCAGAGCAGTAGGAGATTTGTAACTGAAAGCACATCTCTGTCTGTTCTCGCCAGTATTCAGAATCTACCTCTCTTGTCTTTCCTGTGTTATTTGCTGTGTTTAATAGGTGTCAACTCTGACATAATTTGTGATCGTGTGGCAGCTGAAGGAGGAGCAGCTGATCCTGCTCTCTCCCGTCCTTACTGATTGATAACTTTGCCTGAAAATTATTTTTAAAGCTACAATTATTTTTAAAAGTCACAATTTTTACATTATCGACATCATAACTAGATTACTTCAAACCCAAGGACCGGGGGATTTTCTCATTTTTATTTTTACTTTACTTTTCCTCACCCCCAAATTGAACTAGGGCAAAATGACCCCGTTTGACCCCAAGGACATTAGCAGTATTCTACAACGACTTCAGTTTTTAGAAACGAAGATTCAACGGCTGGAGGTGAACTTTGAGATCAACGCTACCTGTGGAAATGAAACAACTCTTCCTCAAATCAGCGGAGAGTTCGTACATCCCGCACCAAGCAGCTCAGCCTGGATCGTTCAGGGCGCCAAGCCAAAACAAAAGTCTCACACTGCGAATCCCATGAGACAACTAACAGGGAGAACCCTTCACCTGGACGAATCAGCGTGGCTCTGAGCCAAAACCCACCTTCGACTTCAACACCTGCTCCGCCAAAGAATAGCTAACAAGCAGCCAGAGCCAAAACGGCTCCACCAACCCCGCTACCAAGGACAAAGCTACCAGCCCAAGCCCCAAAACATTCCGACTCCGTGGGAATCCCGCTGAAAAACTGATTTTCTGCACTTCAGCACGAGTCTGAGTGAAAACCCACCTTCAAACATCAATAATGAGGCTAAACCAACACATCCACCACGCAAAGCTCAGAAGAACAAAGCGACCACCAGGAAAACGAAAGGTATGCCAAGTGTGCTAATTGTTGGAGATGAGACAGTTAATGGAATCGGTCATGTTTGTAATCCCAAGAAAACGAGACTGGTTTCTTTTCTTGGTGACACTGTATCCGATTTGACTCACAAAGTTCTCTCTCTAATCACTGATCAGCCAAACATGGAGAGTTTGGTTGTGCATGTTGGAGCCAACAATCTGGCAAAGGAAAAATCTGAGATTCTGAAAAAAGACTTTAATATTCTTCTGGACGCTTTGGGAAAATTAAAAGTGAAATTATTTCTCAGTGGTCTAATTCCACTGCCACAATGCGAAGACGAAAAACATTCAAGGCTGCTCATGATAAACAAATGGCTGATTAAAACCTGCTCTGCCAGCTCAGTGACCTACATCGATAACGCCTGGATCTACCTGCAGCGCTTTCACCTCTTTGGAAGAGGCGGACACAATCTCAACAAAGATGGGACAAGGCTGCTCACTGCAAACATTT
>CAEGAF010085974.1:0-117366 GCA_903067075.1 Micropoecilia bifurca | reverse complement strand
GATGAGAGCCTCTGTGCTGTCCTTGAGTCCAGCTTTGTCCAGCCATTGGTAGGATTTCCTGATATCAGCCACTTCAGGTATTTGTCGGTGGTACATCCCATGTAGGGGCTTGTCCTCCCATGATGGAACCTCCAGCACCTCGTCCTCTGTTCCCCATTGCCTGAGACATTCGCTGAGCACATCGTCTGTTGAGGCTTTGTCCTTGATGTATTTATGGATCTTGGATGTTTCATCCTGGACAGTGGCTCTCACACTCACTAGTCCTCTGTCTCCTTCCTTACGGCTTGTGTTCAGTCTCAGGGTCTGGATTTGGGGTGGAACCCTCCATGCATGGTTAGTAGCTTCCGAGTCTTAACATCCGTGGCTTTTATCTCTTCCATTGGCCAGCTAATTATTCCGGCAGGGTATCAGGGTAAGGCATAGCTGTTTATTGCATGGATCTTGTTCTTGCCTTATCTATTTCTTTTAAAGTGATATCAAGCAAGCTCTTATATGAATATATGTTATATACTTCTTTGCTATGAATTATAGAAGTACAGCAGGATCTAGTCACAGTTGAGGCTTCAATAGGCCACGTAAAATAATCCGTTTTAGTTCGTGACATATTGCGGATCTCTACTGACATCTTGTGGAAATATGCAGCAGTACAGAAAAAGAGTCAGCAGGAAGTATTCCTCCTTCCCTTTCCGTTTCTATGGATTGCCCATCCTGGATACCATAAACAATGACGGTTTCTCTTCCTTTCTTATGTGAATGCGGAGAAAAACTGCAGTTTGACCAACAGAATGCAGCGTATTTCACCATTTTTCTTAATTTTGATCTTTTTACAAACCATTTTTCTATAAATAAGACAAAAGAATTAGAAAAAACGATCTGAATGATTAATTTTAAATTTAAATTCAAAAATCTTTGTTTATCCAATCGAATAGGAAAATTAGTTTTATAAGAAACATAAACTACACATTGACAAATCTGAGGCACATTTTTTCATTCTAACAAATTTTTATTAGATTTTTTTATTATTAGAGGTAAACCAGGAGATAATTTTTTAGATGTTAATTATGTTAATATTTAAAACTACATTGTTGTTCATTAACCACATGGTTCACCCACTTGTATTCCAAAGTTGTGCACTTTGTCTACAAAATTGGTTTTTATTCTCATTAAAATGTTTGAAGTTCAACCAATAACTCTTAGAGAGAAAACCATAGGAAAATATGTTCTAATACTAAAATGTGAATGTGATGTTACTTGTTCAATGTACTGTATGATTGTAATGTATAGGACAGCTCTACTGATGATTAGGAGAATGGAAGATATATTATTGATACTCATGAATGAAAAATAATAATATATCATGGTACACTAGATGGCACTCTTTGCATTCATTATTTTCATTCCCTTTTAGATATTTAAAACACATCCATGTTGTTTTTCCACAGAGGAGATTCAAAATTAGGCTTATGTTAGTGTTTACTGTTAGGATGTGTAAAAGCACACAACTAGAGAGAAATTTCTCACATTGTAATGTTCTTTCAGAGGTTTTTCAATTAAGACTGGAAGGAGCCCTTCCAGCCCTGATATGCTCAAACACCTCAGGGTTTATTCCAAATAAAATGTAGAAATTGTACAAATTTACCCTGTTTATTCCATTTAATGTAAAAGATCTGATAGAAATATCAGAAAAAACGCAGTATTAACAATGCAAACATTTCTATACACAGAAAACTGGAAAATATCTCATAAAATCGGACACCAATTACTGTGGATGCCTCAGTAAAACAAGTCTTTGATGCATCATTACCAGTAGTCTCTTCATGAACCACCAGCTGCTTATTTAAACTGACTAAGTTAAAAAAAATCCAGAAAATACAGGCTAACATCTAGGATATTTCTGGCTTCTGGTATGGTTTATACTAAAGCTGCAGTCATGCATGTTCTAACATGTGCAGGGAGAACGTGGGAAAACATGCTATGTCAAGTCATACACTCTCCAACATGCAGCCCCTAATTTTAGCCATACCTTCCATTTGGAGATGTTCACATTAAGCATTTGCATGTCTATTAATGTTATGTTTCTGTTGCAATCACAAAGATGTGGTGTTAGTTGCAGTTTTGATGCATTTAAACTGTATTTGACTTTCTAAATAACATATTATTACTGAAGTAGCTAATTTCTGCTTGCATTTACCTTGTATACTAACAGAAAAGGTGCATTGACTTTCATTTGGTTGACTGTGTGCTTGTTTATTCTATTTAGCTGTGACAAATTGGTGAACAAATATGTAATGGTTTGTTTTTACAAGTAGGCATTTAAAAACACTCACAGCACAATAATCATGTCTGCATCAAGTGATTACTCATTAGCCCCTCAGCAAAGAGAGTCTGAACTTCTTACAGCAGCCTCAGAGCAGAGATGGAAGGAATTTCTCAGCTGTCAGAAGTGATTTAACATTTCCTTACCCTTCTGTGAGGGTATTACTGTACACACCGCTGTACAACCAGATGTAAGCACCATGCTCTGTGACCATGCCAACCTTCGGCCCTTCCTCCACCTTCACTCAGCATAAAAAGATCAATTTTTAATGGTTTCAATTTTCTGGCTTTTCTTTTAGCAGGTTTTGAACTGCAGTGTTTGCTGTAGAGACTGCAGAGCGGATGTAAACACAGCTTTCAATTGCAATTATAAATCAAACTTGTGAAAGAGTTATGCTCTCCTGTCCTTGAGCTCTCTGCACAAAGGCTCAGCCTCCTCACCCAAAACACCCCACCGTGCTCTGCCAGGAAGTTCTGGCTGAGGGATAAATTCTCTACAAGACAGAAACTTTTGTGGCAACTTTGAAAGTTGGGCAGAGGTTGTTGTGCTCACTTGTACTGTGCTTGTTTCCTTGGTTGATCCCCCTAATACCCCCGCTCAAAAAATACAGGGAGTGAGAAGATTTGCACTTCTATATATTTAGAATTGTACACAGAATATTGGAAAGATGAGGGCAGGAGATATGCAGAATCTTTTTGATGTGAATATTTTAATAGTTTCATGCATAACAGCTTCTATGCATGCACTCCACAGTAAACAGCTATGAAACAGCTTGTTGATATGTGTGGGTGTTACTTCCATGTAACCCACTTCATTGGACTCTTCATTGGAACTATCATGCCATACTTAGACCTTAAAAATCATTAAGCTCCAGCTCATATCAGAAATCTGATTGTTTCATATGTCCCTAACAGAGCACTTTGCTGTTAGACTACAGGTCTGTTGGTGGTCTGGAGTTTCTAAAAGATGTTGGGAGGCAGATCTTTTAGTTATAAGGCTCCTCTAATGACGAAGATTTGCCCAGTTTTTGTCCATAAGGGAGCCACTTTGTTTACTTTTAAGACTAGGCTTAAAACTTCCTTTTTGCTTTTGCTGCTACACAGGCTTAGGCTGCTGGCAACAAACTGACAATTTTTCCTCATAAAGTAACTCTGGCTGGATATTTCAACACTACTCTGGAGAGAATTGGGAGAACTCATATCTGTCTGTTACTGCCATGCTTTTGAAAACAATCTGCAAATTTTCAGTATCGTTATAGGTGCGGAATTTTGTAGAGGCTATTCCAGGACCTTGTCTTTTCTTTCCCAAGACTTGTTTTGATGTCTTTTTGGGATGACTTTCTTTCTGGAGAATCTAGTTATATCCAAGTTTTATTTAAATAAAACTATTACCAAAAATAAAAAACAACATACACATCAAAAGTTGTTTGAGGATAAATAAAGGCTACCAGAGCTTCTGGAATTGAATCCAAATAAAATAATATTTGGACGTTGTTTAAAAGCCGGATCAGTGCCAGAATACCAACTAGTTTAAATGACATCAATAATCACTGCCAAGAGTGGTTACAGTCAGAATTATGTCATTTACATGTTAGCATAGTTTTAGATGCAATGGTGAGTCAATCTAGTAGTAGGAATACCATCTCCAGACATCATTTTTTACCATCTCCAGACATTATTTTTTTCAGCAAAGTTAGATTAAAAAATAAAACCATTCCTAAGGGATATCTAAATCAAACATAAGTTGAAATGTATGCATGTATAACTGAAAACATTCTACTGGTCAGATAATTATTGTTTCTTTTTTCATGAAAGTTGTTAAGCCCTGAAACACAAAGCTGATTACATTCATGATGAGTGTGTATAAACTTTCTACTGCCATTGCATGTATAGTAGCTGCTTGAATACTTGATTACTCTAAAGTTATTTGTATATTAAAACCACGTTTAGTTTCAGTTAGAGGAAAAATAAAGCCTGATGCTAATAGTTCATCAGGCTCATCCATCAGTCTTCTATATTTGGTAGCTGTGATATCCTGTGGTAGTTTAGTCCTGCTCATCAAATCAGCCCAGATATAAACCATGCTTCACTCTTTCCAAGGTGCTGCAACAGTTCTGTGTTCACCTGTAACCTCTCTTTTTCACAATATTTCTTTTTGTATAAGCACGCGTGTCTGCTGCTCTCTGAAAAGTCCCTGTAATTTTTAATTAAGAGTTTATTGTTCGGTGTAGTTTTCTTGCATTGGGGAGCTCCAGGACTTCTCAATTAAACCTTAATGAACCTTTCATTTCCTATAACATATCAAGGTATTTAATTGCTGAGAGTCTCCCACCTGTATTCACAAACCCTTTTTTCAATTTGAAATAATTAAAAGTAAAATCCCATTGGTCACTAAGTGTCAAATGTTCTAAAAAATACTCTGCAGGCTGAAAAACATTTATTCAAGCAATGTTAGTTTTTTTGTTGATGTGGAACACAACTTGGAGAACTTTCTTAGACAAAAGTAAAGTGAGTTTCATTTAATCCAAAGTAAGATTCAAGAGATCAGTGTGACCTCTTTCTGTTGAAAAATTAAATCACTGAGGTTCTTTCTTAATCCTTGGAAGGATCTAAGAGAGTGAAGAGACACTACAACCCTCCTCTTACCAAGACCTACACACAAGCAGCACACAGATATGCATCTGTACACACTCCTCCTACCCTGTGGAGAGAGAGAAGATTGAGAGAAACCTCCCACCATGGGGTGTCTTAAGAGGGCTAAAGCCTCTCAGAATGTCCTCTCCCTGCAACAGGTTTAAAAGACCTCCCATACTTGAGATTTTTGTTCTCAAAGAGAAGAAAGATCTGCTTCCTTTCCACATCTCAGCATTATTTCAGACTAGAAAAACAAAAATGATGTCTTTCAGCATTCAGACATATTCACTAAAATTGTCTTTTTAACATTATTTAACATGGACATTTTTCAAAGTAGCATGTTTTACACACATTAAAAACTGTATATTGCCCCTAAATCCATGCTGAATAAATACTAATTACTAATTGTTAAATGTCTAAATGCAAAAGAATTTAATTATCATGAGGACATCACTGTCCTCATGGACCATTTGACTGACAAGTAAATATTTGGGGGGTGACAGTTAAGGGATAAACAAGACAAAGATAGTAATTAAGTTAGAAAAGCTTGCTTTAACTCCTCACTTTTCCTGTGGAGAACCACTGATGTTTAGGGGCTTTCAGTCTTGCTGTTGCTTACCGCTTAATTCTGCAGATGTTCAGCTGGAGGCATTTCCTCCTGATATTATGATACCAGGCTCTTTGCCTAATCCATGCATTCTTTTTAATTATGGCTTGTAAATATGTCCAGCATCGCTTAACAATAATGTTAGAACCAGGAGTGGCCACAAAGTTGCAGGTGTACACAGAAAGTGCAGAAGTGCAACAAACACTCATCCTTGAGGTGTTGTCATGTGTTGTCATAAGCATAAATGCTCTTCATGTGGTTTGTGACAGCTGCTTTTCTACCTTTTTTTTAAACTGGGTGATATTTGCACATTGGCGTGGCAGCATATTGGCACAACATTCAAGCAATTTGGGATAAAGCCATTGTTTTTTCTATGATTAGTGAAAATGTTTTGGTGTTAGAAAAGAACAATTCATTAAAAAAAATATAAGGTTAATGAAAAAATAGGAAAATAAAATTCTAAAAAAGATGGAACAAGTTCAATTGGTCCAATAAAATCTTTATTGACCAAACATCTTATTATTATTGACCTTTGTTGTATTATTCAAGCAGAGGCAGATTGGGTGCTTGTACTCAGTGTGTGAGCTTGTAGGCCAATCAATGCATGTACCTGAGTGTTCATTCTTCTGTTTACTATAGACTGAACCTGAATGTTTTATTAATGGATCAATTGTGTTTCAGCATCATCCACCTTTTAAAGTCGAGTGAAGGCATATCGATTTGAACATATAATGCACCCCAAAAGGTGAGATAGTTGGAGAAATGTGAGTTCAATGATCAATAAGTTAGCCAAGAAAAAAGATGAACGGCCACTGAAAAGTTTAAGCTGAATGTGTAAAGTGTGGGGAAATGCAGCCATTTTTAAAATGACAAAATCAGCAATTATTACCACACCATAAAAAGAGTTGAAGAATTTAAACTACAATACTGAAGTAGTCCTTACTGACTACTTGAAGCTTAATGTTCAAAAACATTAAGCTTTTGAACTGCTGTTAATGAGAGCTAAAATTATGTATTCAAAACCAGTTTCTGTGGCTTCTGTGAAATCCATTTTTATTCGCACATTAATAAGATAATAATAATGAGATGTAATGCACAGAACATGTCAAATTTGACCTTTCACCTACAATAACTGCATTCCTCCAAATCATTTCAATTTGTTCTTTCTCACCATGTAAATGTGAACCAAATTGATTCATTTCCTCTAGAGGTGTTTTGTGTTTTCTATGTAAGCGATGACATAAATCCAGCATTTGACTGTAGTTCAACAATGATATTAAGTTAGCAACCAGCACAGGGCAACATTATTGCTAACAAATTCAAATCATATATATATAAACAATAGATTATTTTGGCCAAAAGTAATTTTGTCTTACCAGTTTTGGCCAACATTACACTACTGCTCACTTTATTATTCAACCACAATGGCTGTTGATTACTGAAGGTTGTTCATGAAATAATTGCCTGAAAATACTTGAAAATGTCACATTGAGTTTTGGTTTGAAGTGTTTGAATTCCAGTTTTCTCCTTCATTTCCCTCCCTCATATTAGTACTAATCTCTTAATTTAAACTCTTGAAGAATCTAAGATGTGGGTCAATTTTGCTCAGATTTTTAAGTAGCAGTTTTGGTTAGGTTTGCTTGTGTAGTTGTCTTTTTCATTAAATTATTAGTAAATTCACTTTGATTAAGAGGAGCATTTAGTTTTTTCAATTACAGCTTTCCTGTTGATTTGTTTATGAGGCACTTTTCCATATTACACTTTAGGTAAATCCCTTTGAATTATTCAGTTTCACAGAAATGTAAATATCTACAGCCTTTAATGTTCTGGTCACTGCAAACGTTGGAGCCAGCTCTAATTTCTAAACTGCAGCAGTTGTAGCTTATGAACACATTTTAAATTGACTTCAATTTAAGCCACAGGGTGAAATTATCCAGTATGAGGCTACGATTGGCTGATTGATCGAAACAAAGTAACTGAAATTGATTCAAAGGACATTACTAAAAAGTTCTTTGTAAGTTTGTTTACCGGCAGGTTCCAGCAATGTTGAGGTTTACAACAGAGCAGTGAAGTCAAGAGTGTGCAGTTACCATATAATGGGAGTTCTGATTTCTCTAAATGTGGCACATGGCAAAGAAAATACCCAGAAAATAAAACCACAGATGTCCCAGCATTCCCCCAAAAGAGCAGGCCATAATGACCTTCTTTCAAAATTGAGAGTAATTCCAACAAACTGCCATCGGTGAAGCAGAAACAGCGATGGAGTCACAGAGTTTATTTCCCATGAGTCTATTACTGTTGAAGCAGCCATATATATATTAGGCCTTGAAGCAGAAAAACGTAGCATGTGATCAAGAAGGTTTTCACCAGAGCTGTAGCACCACGGCACAATATGAAATTTAAATTGTATTATTATTTTTTTTATTTCTGATCAGCACACTGGAATGGAGGCAATTTCTATGAATCCCTGCTGGCATGAACTCACTTCCAGACCTCTGGAGATTTCCTCTGTCCAGCCTTTTTACTGGGGTCTAATTTCAGCTGAGACTCCCTTCAACCTGCCTGCTAATGGTTGCTGTGAATATCTAATGTGATGCATTGCCACGGTCGTTTTCATTTTATCTGAGAACAAGTATTCCTTTAGTCCCTTGTGTAGAGTGCTAGCTTAGAGGCTAACATGGGACAGGGAGGCAGAACTCCTCCCTGTCCAAATGCACTTTTCATTAGGAAACAGAACGGTTTGGGTCACAGAGGCAGCACAGATGATCAAATCTCACTCAATGGAGCTACTGGCTCTCTTCCAGGTTTTTGTTTACTGATGTGAGTTCAGGGTTGTTGAATTGTGTGGTTGTGTATTTGTGGCTCAAATTTTCAATGGAGAGGTGATCTGAAGCATTAAGCATATTACTGAGAAAATAACCCTCTGCAGGGGAGCAACATATGCAAATTTCTGAAGATCACATTCAAATTCACCTCTTTTCTTGTGCTACCAGCGTATTGGAAGTAGATTGCCTCTAGACTCTTGAGGTTTTTATGTTGTTCATTAGCATCGAAAATTACAACTTGTTTCAATACTTTGGTTGGTATGAAGATGGTTTTGTAAAAGGCACTGTTGACACTCTGATCTCCGGGTTGTAAGGGGGGGATAGGGAGTTGAGAACCAGAGGGGCAGCGGCTGGGAAGATAAATAAAATAGAACAATAGACAAAAATTAAAATGTTAGCATATGAAAAATCTAAAATATTTGGTACTATTAAACTCTGAGCAGGTCTTATGGGGAAATGTTCTGGTGTTTTTCACTCCAAGAAGAGTTGAAAGGTCAATTCAAAACAATTCGGTAATCATTCTTCCACAGTCAAAAAGATTTTTCATATTCATGACAGTTGCAAATGTTTCTAGGACTGGGTGACCCAGTATGGCACAAACTGGTCAGACCATCTTTAGACAAATTGCAGCACATTCAAGACCCTGAGTTTTACATTAAAAGCCAAAATCTTTGACAGCTCAGTTGGAAAAAGGGCAGTAGTGCTTAAATTAACAAAATGAAATCCGAACAAACTGCAGAATTATGAAACAATGTACAACAGAAATAGACTCTGCTACTCACACAATGTCCACACACAACAATTCACCATTATGTTTGTATATAATTATGACTTTGCGGAAAAATAAGAACAAAATGATGCATAACTCAAAGGTCCTAATATGAAATGTGAGAGTAAGTTAAATAATTTGTCTGCCTGAGCATGGAATGTATATATAAGAGTAATTTGCAAGCAAAATAAATAACAAAACAGAAAGTGTCAGCAGGCCTGTGCAAGAGAGCAGAGAGGTTAGTTTGTAGCGAAGCTTTTAATAACTGAGGAGCTTCCTGAGTCCCCAGGTGTTCCAGATAACAATAATCAAAGTGTTGCACTGCTTACTGAACCCACACAGATTTATTGATGTTCTTTGATGGAATAACACAGAAGCACATGATGCAAATGTAACAGTAGGTTGCAAAGCATAGTGAATAAATCTGGGTCGAAGCTGTCCATTTGTCCTCAGTACAAAACACAACAGAGGGAATTCCAGCAGTTAGGTTTAAACACAAACCCTTAAGACACACCTGATAGTTCCAACTATGATAAATCATGAAAACATTCGTTGTGACTGGGAATAGTCATCCTTTGAACTCATTTTGTTGAAATCCTAATGTGAGAGGATGTAAATGTGACAATCTATTTACATAAAGTGTCCACACAACAATTCAAAATGGACTTTATGTTTGTAAAAGCTTGGAACAAATATTAATTGCATTCGAATTGTGAATTATGATTATATGTTATATGTATATAGATTCATCTCTATATTTGTTAATTGTCCATTTTTGCTTTGCATTGCATCTAATGAAATTTTTTTTATTTATTCAAGACACCATCTAGCTTGAATTGTAAATATGGATGTGTTAAATTAGAGCAGCATTGTATTCAAAGTCACCTCCTGCCTTGTTGCATAACCACATTTTCTTTAAAGACTGAAGTAGAACCTGCTCCTTCTATTGTCTAATGACTTTCAGTACTCGTTGCCATGGTAAATAAATATAAATCAGTATTGTGCTAATGCTTAGTTAGGCCTCTGAACACACTCACACACAAATTTAGCTTCTTTAACATTAGTGAAGTTAATGACTTAAGCCTTTCTGAAACTTTAAACTCAGCTTCTTCAACTCAATGCTCAGAGTTTGTTCTCTACCAATGCAATTATATTTCTATTTCTTATCTGGAACCGGTTTAGCTTTCCATCACATCAGACAACTATAAACATCACATCCAATTAAATTTTAACTCCCTCTGTTTCTTTCTTTCTTCTTCTTCTTCAACTTTTTTTTGTTGCAAAAATCATATTATTTATTGCATTATCCCTGCAAACATTTAGCCAAATATCACCTGCAGCACCAGCAGTCTATGAAACAGGACAAGTTAAAAGCACTCATTTTCACTAATATGATCAGAAATAAAAAATGTTTAAGAACTGAATCTACATGTCGTTCATGGATTCAGAAGTAAATATTGGCTTTGCACGTTTAAGTTAAGCCTCCTTTCTGGAAAGTGTTTCTGATACACACCCTAATTTATTAAGATTTTAATCATTTGTCCAGTTATTTGTTTTTGTGATTTAAAAAAATTCCCTTCCTGATGCATTTTATCAAGAAAATGCTTTGTCTTTTTATTGAAAAGTCAGACCTGCCAGCAGCAGTTAAAAACAGAATAGATTTTCTACATTTTTTGTGTCCCACAAAGTAAAAGGTCATTATAATGCCATTTTCAGTCCCGTCTTTAATCAAGTAGATATGGACATACAAAAACAAATCTTTTACTGAACTGTTAGAGGTTTTACAATTTCAAATTTATTAGTAGTAAATGCCAAACAAGCAGTGTAGGTCAAATGTTGTGAAAGGCTAAACATATATCATCAAAGTCGAATCTATAGTAATAGGACATAAAACATGGCATTTAGTGATACTATGGGTAAGTATTCATGTGTAATTACTTTTTTCTGTAAGTGTTTTGTAGCTAAAAGTGAGAGAAAAGCGTAGCTACAAACAATTATTTTGCAATTGAGTTACTGTGGTTTTGTGTCGTAGTTCAGCCTTTCTGTGTTTAATAAAACAGTCCTGACCGATGCTCACACTGACCTTTTTAGCAGAGGTTGCTGCTATAACCGGGCGTCTCCAAGCATCCGCATCAGATGTGAGTGTATTCCATGGTAGCTATGAGCCTCGAGTTGCTGCTCGTTGTGTAGTGGATTGTTTGTTAGTTGCTCTGTATTGAGAATCACACGGTACTCTACCTTCATGAGTAAAATGTAGGGCATGACCTTGTTTTTCATACTGGTCTCATCGTCACACATTATCATATGTTATGGAGCTATTTCTGACAAGTGCAGGCACTGTTAAAATATGCGGACGCTCAGGAGGACAGGATACACTCTAATTAGACCAATCTGCATACACGCTGTGTGTTTTGTGCAGTTACAGTTGTTAGATTTAAGATGCAAATTGAATCCCACAAAGAGTCACCTCACGAACCCTCCTAATGCAAGCTTTGATTGCGCGTCAGTTGTCCTAAAAAGTGATTTGAAAGCTCCTCTGTCTGCATTAAATCTCCATAATGAAGCAAGACAAAAATGCCACGGCCATTAGCATATGAGTTATCATTTGTAATTTTTTAAAGGCAGAGGCTCATTATGCTGAAGCCTGTGAGGAGGAGGGGATTGCTCATAAGATAAAGTATCATGTTCCTTCAAACACTGAAAACAATACTGGTTGTTTACTCAAATTGGATGGAGCATTGCACAATAGATTAAGCTAACTAACTCATGAAAAATTGCAGATTATGACCTGGGAACAAACCAGGCCTATATTTGCTGTCACAACACCATGTTTCTTATAGTACATAGACTGACACATAAATAGTAAGAAAGGTCCTGTATTCAGGAGACGTATATTTGTAACTGTAAAAGTCAAGGAAGAAACAACCAAAAACACGAGACTAAAGAATGAAAAGAAAACAAAAAGACCAGCATCCTATCAAGAGAATATATTTCAAGCTCAGCACATTTAAATGAGTGAAAACAAGTTGGCTTTCCGGCTAAATAAAGAAACCTAATAATCAGACAAGCAGACACTCTCAGCTGAACATTCCCTCTACTTACTTTTTCAAGTTTTCTTTTTCTCTTCTTCTCTGTGCTCTAGCCGCAAACATCAGGCAGTAGCAACAGCTGACCTTGAGGGTCTTGCCTCTTGACAATGCACTGTGTTTGTCTCTGTGTTATTCTATAAATACGAGATAAGGGCCGTGCCTGATCCC
Source organism: Micropoecilia bifurca (assembly GCA_903067075.1). Classification (NCBI taxonomy): domain Eukaryota; kingdom Metazoa; phylum Chordata; class Actinopteri; order Cyprinodontiformes; family Poeciliidae; genus Micropoecilia; species Micropoecilia bifurca. Next base: position 104,958 of record CAEGAF010085974.1, on the reverse strand, counting down.
ACATGTGGTTGTGTGTGTTAATTGAGACCCCAGCACCGGTGACCCGCTGTATGCCGGTGCTCCCTGGACTGCCGCCCATCACTCATGCTGGGTAATTGGTACCAGTGTAGCAGCAGAAAAATAACATCTGAAAGAACAGAATAACTCTGACTTACAGGACTGTTAAGAAAGCTTTTTGTAAAAGAGGAAAAAACATTAAATGTTACTTTCAGATTTGACACGGGTTGTTTATTTTAAGCTTTCTCTCATGTTACGTATCTTATTATGCAAATACATGAATCTCCTCTGAGTTTTCAGTTTGTCACATACAATAACTGACAGAAAAATAAAGTATCTACTAAAAATAAAGTATCTACTAAATAGTACATTAAACGTCAGTCTTATGATGAAATTGAAATTGTGCATGAAACCATATTTTTGGGAGAGGTAATTGATGGTAATTATCACCATAAAAAGTCAAAACATGGTTTTGAAAAGTTTATTTGTTTCATTAATTTAATCATCTAAGTGAAACACGTGTTGTAGATAATTTTACAGTCAATACAAGCACAACATTCAAGATTATAATACTATGTGCAATGTATTTATGTACTGCAATGTATTTGTAATATGACAAATGAACCTGAACAGAAAGCAAATTCTGATTCACTGAATTCACAGATTCAGTGAATCATATTCACTGAATCTGTTATTATTCAGTGTTATTATCTGTTATTATCTGTTATTATTCAGTGTTATTATCATATTGACCTGCAAAACAGGTCAATATGATAATAACACTGAATGAAATTACTTTCTCTTCTGACTCAAATCACTTATTTTAACCACTGTTAACGGTTATTTTTCATAAAATTGTATGTGAGCCAGAGCTGTACACATATTTAAACAATAATTTAGATTAGACTGTGCACATTATCAGCATTTGCAGGATCTAAATCTAAACATTAACAATAAAAGAGACTGCAGCTTTTGTTTTATAGACAGTATTGAAATAAAACATTAAAATAATAATCAACTCTAACAAAGCCCTGAAGGTACATTTGTGTATAAAAAAAATTGTGATCCTTTCTGGCACCAAGCAGATAATGGATGTCAGCATGGGATTAAAACTTCTTTGTACAGTGCATTTAAAAAAAACACAATAGACCAAAGGACTTTGGATTTTTCCAAACCTCTGTCCCTCCCCAAAAAAATTTATTTAAATAAATTCATCCACCCTCCATTCTCTTGTTTAATATTAATTAATCTTTTATGAATATTTTAGTGTAGATCTCCAACTGCCTTTGACTGAGAATTACCTTTTTGTGGGTAAATTCAGTTCCATTCTCCCAGAATGCCACTTCCTCCCATGGAAGAGGTGACACAATAAGCAGCCTCATTTTTTCACCCTTTTAAATGGGTTGGGGGATGAAGAGGTGGAGGGTGTCAGTGCATGTGCGTGCAGAGGGAGATGGGGGTGTATTACCCCCAGGGGAGGGCAGCACAGGTCCAAAGGAACAAAAATGCATCCATATTTGGCAAGGTTTTTGTCTCCTCTGACAGCTGAGTGTGGCGAGGGCTCGTAAAGTAATGAATTGGATTAAAATGTGAGTGTAAGAAAGCACAGGAGGCAGGGGAACATTTCTCTGTAAGAGGGGTTGTTGAGGTTATTGGTGGTGTGCTTGTAAATGCCCCAGTTCAACACCAGGGTGAATCAAAATAAACGCCCAAGGAGACGCATAAAAAAAACAGTCTCTACATATCCTCATTAAATAGTCTTGGAAAATAATTGGCTCTTAAATGCTGTCCCTTGTTGTTTCCTATTGAGGAACATGTGAGAAGGAAATAAATTCCCTCCCTAATGAGTAAAAATGAGGCTGGTTCTACACTAAATCAAGTTAAACATGAGCAAAGCCTCATCACATTCAGCCTTCTGAGCTGATTAAAACACCTGATATCAAACTGTATGGCACACAGACATAATTTAATGTTGCCTATTTCATATTCCATTACTGTACGCTCTTTCAACATAACCTTCTATCTCAGTGAATCCCATTGATTGATGCACTTTAAGTTATAAATCTTCTGATGTGAGAACAGCGGTAATTTTGATTTGCATTTTATTGAGCTTTAGATTGCTCTGGGATGATGATGAGATGTGGGGGCAGCATTAATGGTGTTAACGTTGACCAGCACTGGGGACACTCTTTGTTTTTGCAGCTCTATCTGCTGGTTGCTTTTCATAAATTTCCTACCCACGAGTTTAGTGAAAGATAAGTGTGCAGCTGATACAAATAACAAAAAGACTTAACATAAATTTCTGTTTGAATCTATCATGACTTTAATGCTAGTGATTCTGACATTATAAATATGTATTTAAGCTTCATTTAATCAGGTTAGTCCCACTGAGACCAGATATCCCTTTTACAAGTGAGACCTGGCAAAGACAGCAGCACTAATTACAGTTTGCTCAGAGGAAAAATATGCACAAAAAAATGACATTGCTATATTTTTAACTCCATGAAATGTAACGCAGGTGTGAAATTGAGGCTTTGATTGCAACTTTTTCCACATATGAGGTGCTGAAAATCTAAGGAATTTCTTGCAGTTGAGAGTTTGTACTTTGGGGTAAACAAATTGCAGAACATCCATAAACCTAAGATTGTAATTTCCACTTTTCTTGTTAAGACAGGATGCATAAGAAGGTGAGATGCCCAGGTTAGTTTTATAAATAATATCACATCAATGACGGAGTTGTACTCTATATAAAGATGTCCAGAGTGCATAGTGATGCAGAGATGAAGGAGACCACAGGAGGTACTAAATCTCAATGTGCCATGGAATCTGAAGACAATGGAGCGACATGCTCATATTCTAAATCTGCATAGTTCAATGTAAAAAGAAGAAGAAAAAAAGCTTTTATTCATGTTTTCACAGGTTTAAATGCTAGCAAACTCATAAATTATTGAGCTTCAAAAGCTCAAAATTATTTGAAATCCTCACAGATTGCAATTTCAACAACTTTGTTTCTGAAAGGAAATGAAAGGCAATTCTCAAGAGACAGCAAAACAATATCAAAAGAGAAACAATTGTGAAAAAATATTTTAGATCTTTGACAATAGCATGTTTAATTAATACAAAAATCAATGGAAAAAACTTAGTTGTCATTTCAGCTTTTTACATTTTTTCCACAAGCATTTTAACAACTTATTTTTGTTTATCTGTTCCAAGTCTTTGAGATTGGATGTTCTACCATAACCCTGATCATTTGCTCCCCCCACAGATTCTGTCAGATTGATGACTGCCATATCTATTTTTCCTGGATAAGCACTTGATGGATTAAATCTTCTGCATAATGACAAATGTGTACTTTTCCATAACTGTTGAATATTTATTTTTTTAATTTTGTCACTACTTTTAATTTCATCTGTTTCCCTTGCCTTAAAGGTCACTTGTTTATCATCTCTTTTTGTATCTTCAAATACCCTTTTATGCTCTTTTCTTTTTCAAGGTACTGTTTGTCGCATCAAAACTTACACAGATTTTACAGTGACAAAGCAAAGTTCCCCCTTAGAGTGTTTATAGGAGCTCAGCACAACTAATCAAATGTTCCTGATTGATTGATCAAACTCTTATATAGTTATTTCCACCACCTTGAATTTTGTTTATAAGTCTAGCGCATATATACTCTGTGTGTTAACATAATGTCAATGTCAGTAGTGATCCTTGAAAAGCTATAATCAATGGTTATCTATCAGAGAAGGGTTGTAGATTTATGTTCAAACAACCTGAAGTCTATTACTCTGCCCTGAGAAAGTCTCATTTTAAGATCTCCGCCAATTTCTAAGCAACATAAGTCCCATTAAGTTCATCCCAAGCTAAAATGCTCAATCTGCATAATACCCACAAGTTCCATCTTATGTTAAGTGTTTAAGTTTGTGAGTGGAGAAATGGAAAAAGACTGAAGAAGTATGAAAACAACTATGACAGGTTGACTATGTCTGTAAAGTTGCATTTGTGTAAACTACAAAACGTCTCATTCAAAATCCTACAGACAGATGAGAACAAAGAGCATATTGAAGTAATCAAACACATCATACCAGCATAAACACATGATAAAAAAAGGTGACAGAGGCATAATGATATGAGCTGGTTTTGCAGTAATAGGGCCAGAAAACTATCAAGTTACAAAGTTCAACAAGAATGAACAAATATTATGGAGTCAAACCAAAGTGAGCCATTAGTAGGACAATGATCTCTAACAAACCAGTAGATCTACTGCCAAATGGCTGTAAAAGAAAAGAATAAACACGATGCAATGGCTCATCCAAAGTCCAGACTTCATATTGATTGTGTGCTTAATTTTATTCGTGACTGCAAAAGAAACAAATCCCCCATTATATTACTGCCTGATACAAGCAACTAATGAGAGACTGGAGAATGTGAGAGTCTTTTCTGCTAAGCAAACCTAAAATGTAAGTGTCTGTCTTAGGTTTTAGAATATAGGCACTGATGACCAAGATGAAACTTTGAATATTTAAAGCAGTACACAGTGCATCTGTAATCCACAATGCTTCACTTCTTCCATATTTTGTTTCGTTGGAGCCTTTTCCCAAATTGTATTAAATTGATCTTTAATTTATACACACATATGCTCCTTCATAATAATGTGAATACTTATGGAAATGTGATTTTTTTTTTATTATTTTTAAAAAATAATTCTGCAAAAGACCAGCATATAGAAGTTTGAGGAAAGGCTGAAAGGTAACAAAATGTGGAAAAAGTGAAGTGCTGTGAATACTTTTCTCACGTTCTGTATATTTGACAGGCCAGGAAACTTTAAGTCATTATACAGAACCTTGAAAAATAGAAGTCCTTTTTGTCTTCATCTGTTAAATAAAATATTACCCTCAGTCATAATTTAGGAGAAGCATTGAATACAACATTGTAAGCAGCAAAAATTATGTGGAAGCTGTTTTCATAATATACAGGAATGAATGGCAGGCAGCAGCCTCATGCTCAGGCAGGAAACATTTCAGGGTTACAACATAAATTACAGTATGGAAGAAAAATATTTATATTTCCCTTTACCGTAATCCATAACTACCATAAATCAAATGCCATATGCTTCACCAGAATGTAGGAACTCTGTTTTAAAATCAAATTCAAAAATTCCAAAGTGAAATTAGATGTTATTGTAACTCATATTATCCAAAGTGACAGGGCAGAGTTTCTAGCATACCATAAATTTACACACAGTTTAGGTATATTAGGATGAAAGTCTGTGTGAGCTATGATTACCTTTATGCAAGTCCTGCAAAGACAGAGCAAAAATCAATATTAATTTGATACCAGGGGTTGTAAACAGCCAGATAGAACACACTGAGGTCTGAGTCTACGATGCATTTTACACGATCTGATCATTTCTACTGACAAGCAGTCTTCTTCAGCTTTTAACTTTTCGGCTTGTCAGCTCACATGTCATCATTTCTAACTGTGTTGAAGTGTAAGATGTTATCTACATTTCTTTAAACTCTATTCATCACATTTTTTTTTCATTTTTTAACATGATCTGCTCCTGAACTACTCAAACCATGAAGCCGGATGTGTTACTATGACAACTGGAATTAGCTGCAGGAAAACTGAATATTAAACAGAGCAAGCCATCTCTCCCATAGTCTGTTATTTATAAAACATCTTTGTTGGAACATAAAGAGTTTACCTCTAGGATTAGTCTTCCAGTCTACGAATCTCTACAAAGTTCTATGATAAGGTTTAAAGACATTCTTAGTTTTGGATGTTCCTCTTCCAAAGAATCAGACTGTTTTTTATTATATGAATGTAGCTTTGATCCAGTGTTTCAAACTTTAAACATTATTATAATATTATACTCATCTTTGCATTTTTCTTTAGTTTGAACATGCATTTCTAAAGCGGAGCAATGCTTGATAAGTCAGACATACATATAGAGCATCTTGCAAAAATTTCAATCCTCCTCAAGATTTCCTACATTTTCTCAAGTTTCAAATACAAACTTCTAGCTTGTACTAGTATTTCAACATAAATTGGTATAAGGGCACAAGCACCTGAACAATGGAGCAAATGTAGCATCTAGGTGAAGGAGCATACAGGGTTTTGCTCTCACATTTTTCCAATTCAAAAATGTGGTCACCCCGTATAGTATGACAAATTTATATACATTTTATTATTTCCTAATACAACCTTTTTTTTTACTTGCAAACTTATGTTATATTAGCAATAACTCAAATGTTTGTCCCCCTGTTTTCTCACCCTGTCCATCCAGTCCCAGACCAAACCAACAGCCTGATTGATTATATTATTCAGGTCAGGATATAATCAAATTTGTAAATGTTCAAATGACATGAATATATTTGCAAATAGATCTATATCCACTTTTACCCTTTTTTAAACCTTTTATTCCTTCTAAATAAAGTATCAATAACTAAAGAGAATACCTGCTGCAGGTGTACCGAAACAGCACTGGTGCAGTGTGGTCTGGTTCAGAAAGTGCAACACTCTCCTGTTCAAGGCTTATATGGAAGTTTGAGTCTGTGGGGAGTTTTAAAGGTCATGCCAATTTCACTGTCCCACTGTTTCTTTTCTTGTGTCTGTCTCCTGTGACTGAGAAAAGAACATAAGCTGAAGGCCTATGGAGAATATTGTGCACCATCTCTGGGCTCCTCCAGCGCATTTCAGAAGCTGCCCTTGGAAATGTGTTAAAAGCCAGCTCACAGCATGCTAAAACACACAACACGGTCCTGTTGATGCCCTTGGTGCGTCTCAATAGTCAAACCATAGATAATGGCATTCACAGCCGGGTCTGACTTCTTTTCATGTCCTTTGAACGTGCACACGGCCTCATGCTGTTCTTTTGTACTTGCTTGGTAAACAATGAGAGCAACAGTGACAATAAAGCGACCATGAATCGTATCTGGACACCAGAAAACCCCAGGGAAGATGAGTCTGTGTCTTTCTGATAATGTATTCCTAAAACATCATTGAGATATTGACATGCAGGACTCCATTCTAACATACAGAAGATGTATTTGCACAGAAAACAACCTCCTATGACCCCTTACTGCATCACACCAGATATCATCCAAGTCTGTCCAACTATCAGGTGGAGAAATTATTTACAGCAAGGCAGATGGTGTCACGTCCGGGAACCCGGGTTGCCCCATGGTCAGATTGGCTTCCTGGTTTTGTCCCTTTCAAATGAAATAAGCAGTAAGCAAACCAAGCAGGAAGTGAGACTAAGATTGACTGAGTGAATCATTTGGAGCATGTTGCCTGTATGATCTGTGTCTATTTGAAGCTGTAGATGCCTTAATTTCACCCCAACCTCAGTTAATGTCAGCATAAAACTGAAACTTTTTCAAAGTACACCTCCACCCCCTCAGCAGTCAGGCTGTCTGGCATCATTTTCTCTCTACTAAGATCATTTTTGAAGTATTGCACTCTTGCATGGTTGTGTTTTTTTTAAACCAATCATAACCTCAAGCTGTACAAAGTCATGCACAAAACTAAAATACAGAGCTTATTCTACAGAACCTATGGGCAAACAAACTTTTTAGTTACATCACAAGGGTTGTAAATATTTTATTTAAAGATTTTTGCTATTTTTCTTGTATGGAAGTCAGGGAGATGATCAAATTCTTGATATCTGGAAGTTTTCAGTGCACAGGTTGCAGTTTATTGTATATATTCTCTTGTAAAGGGAAGTGTGAAATGTATAGAAGAAGAAGAAAATTCAACATAAAAAGTTAAAAAGAGTAGACACATATAACGTTATCATTTTAACCACTTTTACTTCTAAAATATGCTTATTATATTGGCATTACCAAAAAAAAGAGAAGAGAGCACTTTTTGGTGGCAAAAAAATTGCCAATATTATGTATGGAACACTAAACTGTCCTTTCAATAAATGAAACCATAACCAATAAGAAGGAAAGTAATAAAACCAAAAGTTCCACATTCAATTTGATAAAGTGAACACTCATAATAATTTTTCCAGTAAATAGGAGGAAGTGAGAAGAACTGAGTCTGAATGTGTTAACATGGAGACCTAACAAACTGGAACCCTACTAAATGATTCGGAAGCACTCGGTCTGCCAGTGATTGTGCACTGTTTAGAATAACTTATATACAAGTTATATTACATATAACTGTTTAGAATAACTTCTTTAGACAAGAATGTTGACTACAAATGATGAAGTTGTGGCAGCAAAGATATCATACAAGTCAAAGATGCAATGCTGCAGTTCTGAAGAGCACAGTTATTCAGATGACCTACGTCTCCAAACAAATGTCACACAGATTCTTTAATTTAGCTAATCAAGTAGTTATTGAAAAACTCTCGTTTTCCTTACATATTCAGTTCAGTACACACTCCTTTTTTTTAGACAGGCATGTTTTGATGGTTAGTTCTTCCACTTTATTTTATTTACAGGTACTAGAAAAAAATGGAGTTCAGCTGCACTAAAGTAATGTAGCTGACAAAAAGTTATTCAAAGCTGTTTGTTATTCGGGTTTTCTAAGTCTCCCTGCAGTTCCTCCACAACAACCCAAACAAGTAACGTCAAAGTTATGATTCACGTGTTGGTTGGAAGGGAAGTTAAAAGACGACATCTGCAGTCAAATGCTCTCTGTTTAGCTCATTTGGTTTAGATACAAAGGAAAAACTTCTACTACTAAGAATAAAAAAAAAACAAGATATTGTCTTTATTTTTATTATTGGATGTCATTTTATAATGCAGCCTGAGGTAAGATAAATATAGAACATCATACACTTTATTCCATATTTGGGTATCGAAAGCCTAACTCTGTGTTTGTTCAAATGAACCTGTTGTGTTAAATCAATCCAGAGAAAGACTCATGCATATTTTAAGTAAAGCTCTGTGAGCAAAATATTTGTATTCTTAAATTATGTACTCTAAAAATACTTAAAGAAGGTACAATTTAGGTCAGGCAATAGTGAGAAAGAATATTGATGAGGAATGTTATGAACTGTGCTTTTCAAAGATTCAGATTGCAGCCGTTGTTCATTCAAGCAGGCTGGCCTAACTAAAAATACAAGGTTATTTGCAGCAGCAGCCTGGAGGACGAGCTCCACTGGGACAGAATGATAAACACACACATGCATACACACGACTGCCTCAATGCACTGATGGGATTCGTTGGTGGACTAGGCAGCTAGATTATTTTGTACAATCAGGCAAGATTTAATTCTCATATTTGAAGTTGTAAATAAAACAATGCTATCCTTGTGTATTATTTTAGCCTAATTAAGTTTAACTATTGTAATGAAAAAAGTAAATGTGCTCCACCATAATACTTGCATGACTTTATTTTCTTACTGAGAATAAGAAAAGAAACAGCTTTAGTCACCATAACCTCAAATGCACAACATATGGAGATAAAGGATGTTCATGAATATTGTGGAGCTGAAAGTGTGTGAAAATGATTTGCTGTGCCATGTTGCAGATCAATAAAGTCATCAATAACTGACTCATTCACGTCAATTTTGCAATTCAAATATCTAATAAAGATGAAATAATTTTTTTCTTTAGGTATTAGTATGGCAAATGTCCATTGACCTCTGTTTACCAGTCTGGATGCTGTTGCAGTGTAAGAACATCCATCCAAGCATGTTTTTGTGTTTTTCTGAAGGAAAGCACTTTCAACTGCTTTGATGCTACAATGTGCTTCAAATGAACTTGATTGATGATTGATTTTGTTAAGAGAAAGACTTAGCAGCAGAGACAAGAACATTAACAATATGTGTCCATTGAGAAGCAGCTTGTATGAAGGACTCAGCAGATACTAGTTGCACCAGGTGTTTGCTGATTGCTGCTGGCTAGTCAGAAGGAATTGAGTGGTAGTAATGGGGGGGTTGCTCTGTAAGCAAGAAGCTTGGAAACTTTAACCTCTGAGGAGGAACTTTGTCATCAAAGGCAACACTCAGACCCTCCAAGAGTTTTCACAGGTGAATGGTTGCTATGGGAGATCCAAGGATTTCTCAACCATGCACGAAATAATAAAAGCAACTTTATGTTTATGTTTTTGATGAGGGAATAACATCATAACATGACGTAAAGCTCAAAAAGTTGATTTTGGATAATACTGTGCCTTAACATTGTTTTAAGGCAATTAAAACAATATGTTAAGGCATTTTGTGTTTTGTAGTGATTTCCTGTTGACTATTCCTTTATTTTGCTGTAAAGCCCTTTGAATGATGGTGAATGAATAGTGCTACACAAATAAGTCATCTTGCCTTCACTGAGCACACATTGTGCTCCCGTATGCTGAAGCACATCTACACATTTTATGATCCCTGCTTAGTTAGGAGGGAGTAAGCAGGTTCACATTTAAAAGATTCATGGTGAGTGACATGGGCTAAATAGCTCCTGCTTAAATCTGCCTCCCCCAAGCTGATTGTTGACTGCAGGATTTAAATATTTATCATCTACATATTGGACCTCCAAGGGCAGCATCTGAGATTACAGTGCGTTAATTGCAAAAAATATCACACAAGCTTTGTGATCTGGACGTAATATTTTATCATTAATGAGCCAGAGAGAAAAGTAACATTTATGTTGCGTCTGCAGATATAAACTAGAGGCTACACATTAAAATTTGATTAATTGAATTAAAAGTTTATTACTTTTATTGAAATGAAAGCTTTTTATTTTTTATGACTAACTGCTCCATATTTAATTAGAAATTTACAAATGATTCAGGTGATGTTCTGTTTTTATACACAGAATGGTTATATAGATTTCATTGTTAAAGAAAAGAACCTATACAAAACCTTTAAACGAAAGAAACCTATATAATCCTCCTAGGAGTACTAAACACAATCAGGACAAATAGGTTCCAACGGAGATAAAAAAAAATATTCTTTTTTTCTGGTAACTCTGAAAGCAGCATACATCAGATGTGAAGCTCTTGAATATCACAAAGCCATATTTGTGTCACTGGATAAAAATGTATTCCCCAATTTAAAATCTAACTGCTTTCTTCAGGAAACAGAAAACATTCACTGTTATTTTGTCATGATTATCATGATTGTATCATAAAAGTCCTGTCACAAAGGTTGGTGATCATACATCTGAATGTGCTAAACAGCATAACAAAAGTATGACAGGGAACAGAGAGGGGGATTGTAATGAAAGGAGACACACTGAGCAACAAGCAAAGGAAAACATTCAAGACCTCTTACTGAGAAGAGTAATGCACAGAGCAATGAAGCACAATAGGTCTCTCAGACAGCAGGTATTTATTTTGGCTGCTAGACTGTAGCATAATGCACTTATCTGTAACATCACATGTTCAATGTTGATATAATTCAACAGGTTTTGGTATAAATTGGCATATCGCCATATGCCCTCTGTGAGCTTCAGAATCTGGCCCTTTAAAAGGTCAAGATCTCAGAAAATTCATTGGTTTGAAGTAGAGTTACTGATACAGACATCTAAATTACTGTTATATAAATACATACTAAACACTGTTAGTTCTCACTGTATTAGTTTTCTCATAAGGTTTCAGAAGCATTAAACATTGTTTGAATCCATTTTAAGCTAGTTCTACAATTTGAGAGCAAATTTAAGTTTGGATTTAGATATAAAACATGTTGTTTCCTCTGATTTGAAGCATCCAACCTTTGCAGTGTCCCTGCATGCTGTCGTGAACATTTTGAGCCTCACAAACGAGGGTGGGGGAGGGCGCCGATTTATGTTTTTGCATTTACCTAAATAATGTGTAGTTGCGCCACTGACATAACAGCATAACAGCATCATAGGCAATACAAAATATTGAGCTTTGTTTAAAATTGTGCACCTTTGCCAAGTGGTGAATACACATTTCTCTCATCCAGATCTTTCCTGGGTTCTCATCTAGAGTACTAAGAAATAGAACAGATTCATTGATCATCTAAAAAGACACTAGAATCTTAAAATCTATTTCACCGCTGTCAAAAAGTCAAACTGATATGTCACCAGGGCTGTTAATGTGTATTATTTTTATTGAAACTGTTCTGGAACTAGTGGAATGATGTCAAGATGTGTTGGTATCTATAGTTGTTTGGTTAAAATCAGTGTAACTATTATATATGCACTTCTGGTAACTTTATTAAGCACATACTTTCAATTTCCTGTTGTCATAAATAATCAATAAACTAATCACATAGCAGCATCTAGACATGGTGTGGGTAACTTTGTCTCAAGAGAAAGACAAAGAACTGTGGAATAACTGTTGGTGCCTGATTGGCTGGTGTAAGTATTTTAGAAACTCCTGATTGACTGAGATTTTCACACACAATCATGTCTCAGGTTTAGAGAGGAGGATTTGACAGGAGAAAATATCCAGCAAATAGCAGGTGTGTGGAGGGAAATGGCTTGTTGATGTCAGAGTTCAGAGAATAATGGGCAGACTGCTTCTTCCTACATTAGCTCTTATTTAACCAAGGTATGCAGGAAGCTATTTCTAAAACAAAATGTCAACCCTTGAAGCAGATGGGCTACATCAGCAGAGGACCACACTGACTGCTGCTGCAGCAAAAGGGCTGCAAATGGACATTGTTAAGATGTAAAATCTAATAAAAAGTATTGCTTCTTTTATGATATTGTGCATAATTACAACAAAATGAACAGAAATATAAAAGTAAGTTTATGTCAAAGGGATGTGCTCACAAAATCCGACACTCGTTGGAAAAAGAAAAACATGCTCAGTGTTTTTCTAAGCATCAACATGATGCTTGCATGTAGACGCAAACATTTCCTTCAACCTTTACTGTGCTCCAAGTACCACTAATGACCTGAAAACACATTACAGACACAGTTTCAAGGAAACCCTGCTTATTTTTCCCCGACAGACCACTTTTCTGAGGTCGCCTCTACATCTGCAGGCTCAGACCACAGTAAACATCCTAATCCATTCAGATTTGGATTCTATTTTCTAGTGATAAAGTACTTGAATAACATCAGGACAAATCAAGTTTAAAAGCCCTCTAATGGGGTTTCCGTATGCTGTTGGCTTCCACCACCTGAATTCCATCAAACCAGCTGAACAGAAAGAAGACATCCCTTCTATAAACAGCTGCCATTAAAATTTATGCTGCAGAAGGCAAAATTAAAGCTTCCCAGGAATCCTGACAAGATAAAGCGTAAAATCCTGGCTCAGGGTCAAAGGTAGCAGTTTTGGGAGGAGGCACTTTACCCCACTTCTTTAAAGACACATAAATCACCTGGCGAGCTTCTGCTGCACTTTTATGTTCATTTCTCTCACAGGATTTTGTTCAGCTTTAATTTTCACACAAATAAATCCTTCACTGTATTTCCCAGAATTTTGCAGCTTGTTGAAGGGTGAAAATAAGGACAGGAGAGCAGCTGACACTGTGACACTGATGAAGTGCTACACAGAGACCTTACACCACTACAGTTTAGTAGAGATTGATTATTCAATTATCATCTGGCACGGTGGGGAGCTTCACATGTTTGGAGTAACATTAACAAGACAAAGCTGTCTGTACATGCCTTTCTGAGCACATTATTTCGTTCTTGATTAAGTTTAAATTCTCCATTACTTTTAATTGTGATACATTAAATCTGAATTAGCTCTTTCTTTGTACGGGGTTCCTGCCTATAGATTCAAAGTTAAGTATGCTTTATTTCCATAAATGAAAATTCTTACACATAATATGCAAATACTTTTTTAACACCACCAGATACTGACCTGCTTTAAGAAGAAAAACATATGTGTTTCCTGTCCATGTCCATAACAAAATCAAGATGCTATGTCACAATTATCTGAATTCAATCTGTAACCTCTAATTTATTCTTCTATTTAACTTGTATCAAAAAACAGTTTGGAAAGATAAACCAGAAAACTGCTCACTTATTAGCATCCTTGTTAAAGATGTGCAGAAAGTCTTACATACGAAGCAGCATAATCTGTCTTGTTGCACAAAAATCTAAACCTTTAATCTGAGTTCATTTATTAACAGAAATAAAAATCTAATTTTAATACATTGTTATAATACTGGTGCTGCCCTCTTAAAAGTTTTGACAAAAGCATTTTTGAATTTATAGATAATGATGTTTAGGACTTTTAATTAGTAATAATTGGCATATTTTTTTGCTGGAGCATAAATAATATTTGTCAAAAACTTAAGACCAGAAAATAAATTACAAGTATTTATATTTTGTGCTGCTGAATTACAAGATAAGCTTTAAAATGTAAGAAGACAAAACAGAAACAAGAGAATAAAAAGACAGGAATAGTCAGATATGATATGACAAAAAGGTATAAAAAGTAAAATTTTACCTTTAAGGGAAATTGTAGTTTCTTATATCTCATCTTAAAATAATATTATCTTCAATAAAAGTGTTATTAAATCTGTTTCAATACTTTGCATCATTGACTGGTGTGCTAATGTGTTAAGCTGGTAGAAGCAACTAATGAGAGTTCAGGATGACTAAGGTCCAGCTTGTGGACTTTTAGAACAGGAAGCTGCTAAGGACCAAACTCTCACATGATCTTTAGTGTGTGACTCATTAGTTTTTAATTGCGGTGCCTAATGTGTGGATATACTGCAAATCAATTTCACATTAGGGACAAAAATTACTTCATATGGTGACAGTCGGTTCCAAAAGAGCATTCATGGTCTGAAAGTGAAGTCCATTTTTGGAGAGGACTATGCTCTTTTGTCCTCACATCACTGATATAAATGTATGGAGTGAAGAAGACCAAGACGGAGCTGTTCAGCAGCAAACACTCAGGGCTTGTCTGGCATGAAATAAAGGATGAATATGAGAATAAAGGCTCCTCATTAGAAAGGATGCAATCATGAATGCTACAATACCAGGACATAAATAAAAACTTTAGAAGGCCTCTGCCAGAAGAACTGAAAAGGGTCTTTAAGCAGGATAACAAGCCAACATAACAAAGAAACTGTTTTTCAGAAGGAAAATCAACCTTTATTTCAATAATAATTTCATTAACCAGACTTAAATCATATGGAAAACCTAGAAGACAAGATAAGACAGAACTCAGGACTTTGGATGAATTGGACAGTGTGCAAAGAGGAATCTTTAAAGAAATCTCCCTCTGTGTTCCAACTTTGTGAATCCCTATAGGAGCAAAATAAAGGGCAACACACAAAGGTGATATATGGTTGGCTTCACACCTACAGCAGGTAGCAATACCTTTTGAACATGTTCTGATAAAATCTATCTTGGACTGAAGTTCAATGATTTGTGCTCTCGGAAAAATAGGGCAGTGAAAAATGATTTACAGAACAGGATTTAAAAAAAATCATTTCATAACAACACATATGTATTCTAATTATCTGATTCTCTACATTCTATTAAAAAGAGAATGACTAGCAAATTTAAGTAGATGTTCTGCTGATTGAAACAAGTAGAATCTATCGATGCAGCATCAAATCTATCGATGTCCTTGCTTTTGCATGTCTGAAAAATGAGATTAGGAGCGTTAGTCGTCATCACTATTCATGTCCGTAATTCCGTGTTACACAGGTCATTAAGCCAGCAGGATAACAGGTGATTAGGAGGTGACTGCATTTGATCTTTTCTCCGTGGCTCTCGTTGAAATAAATTTGTGTCAACACAATGCAATAAGCCACGCCACATCAAGTCAGTGAGTGAACAGCAGGATTTAAAGTCTATTGTTCTTCAGCACGCTTGATGTATGTGGGGGAATTTTGTTCAGATGGTCCTAATGGCTCCCTGCAGGGAATGCATGTGTGCACTTTTTGATTTCATGCCTGCCAGTTTGTAGGTATTTCCAAACAAAAGTGTAGCTGAGGAATTTTAGCATTTCTAAGGCCAAAATGGATTTGTTCAGTTTGGTTAATTACACTTTTACCCTTTTTTCCTCATTAAAAAGTGCAACGGAAAAGTATTTGTTCCTTTTAATTTCATTATAAGACATTTACAGTAATGATTCAAGTACAAAAATCAACTTGGCCCTATGTTGAATAGTAGTTAACCCCTTTGTTGAATAACCAATCAGCTGTGCTTAACTCCACCTTTTGAGGAGTTGAGTTCAATGTCACAAACTCACAAAGCGTTGGCTAATCTGTCTCAAAAAATATTTATGTTCAGATCTGTATGGAATTCATGAAGCGGAGAGAAACTGGCATCTGTCAGCAGAGATGGTTACGAAGGGCTCTGACACTCCACCAACCCACAATGACAGATTCTATCCACAAATAGAGAGAAGGTGGAAAAGTGGTGCTCAAGCTCAATTTGATAATACAGCCTGACAATGATTAGAAACACCAGCAAGTTCACCTTGGAAAGATTTCACAAAACAGCATCAACAAATGAAGATTTATGAATGTTTCTGAAGCAAGTAGTCAGAAAAAGACTTATTGCAAATCGTCTCAAATCTTTGATCTCAGCAATTTAGGGGCCACTGGCTTTTTTTTAATTTATTTTTTTTATTTTTTACATAAGGTAATGCTGGTTTGGATAGTTTTCATTCATTAACCATGAAAGCATAATTTGAAAAAACTGTGTTTTGTATTTAGTCATGTCTGTTTAATATTAAAATTTTATTTCATGAGTAAAAATTGTAGACATAACATAACTTGTGCAATCAGACAAAAGAACCCCAAAGCAGATGTGATAATCCAACGGCCCAACTGGAGTCAATTAAGTTCTTTACAATCCCTGTCACAGTACTGCTGCTAATATTTTGTATTTCGTTTGCTATAATCACCTTTACACAGAATCTGGTACTCTTTAACCATTAACCTCTTTCTCTGGGAGCAATTAAGCTCAGCAGTTAGAGCTTTGGTCCAACAGGAAGTATTGGCAGCTTTATGGCCTGGAGGACTGCAGTCCACATTTACCCCAGTGAGATGTGGTGTGTCTGTTTTTCCTCTTTCACAAAAGTCTTTTCTACAGTTCACATTCGGGGAAAATTAAAAAAAGCATATTCAGAACAAGAATAATTTAAGAGGAGGAATTTGGAAGCACTGCTGGGTCTTTATTGTATTCACACATACTGCAGAGGCTCTGCTAATATTTCATGTGACTTGGCTTGTCTAGGTTAGGAATCACCAAAAAAAAAAAAAACATGAAAACCAAATGACCATGAAAATGATCAAGGACAAACTATGACTCATATACAATATGAATCAGTGGCGACTGGAGGGTTGCAAACAACCTTCATCTCTATTAAGGTCCAGATCTGGCAGAAACTCTCTTTGTGTGTTACCTTGACAAGTTGATAGAACAAACAACCTCTGTGTTCGGCCCATTCCAGCATGATAAAAAACTCAGAATCTTTTAATGTGATTAAAATACTGAGCAACATTCAACTTACTTCATACATATAATCTCTGCTTCTTGTTATCTCTCTACGAATGCAATTTCAAAGCATTTTACATGCTGATCAGTTGTTTCAATTTGACTTTTTTTTCACATTATTCAAGCTAAACAATAAACAGATACATGGGTCAGAGCAGGGGAAGACGTCCTTTCTGTCATTATGTCTAGCATCTTGAACTGCTCTGTTGCTGAAATGTGCTATACAACACTTTCCTATACACTTACCTTGCTTTGATGAGAGTGGAAGAAAACCAGACTTTAAGAGCCAGTATGTCCTGTGTCAAATTCATTTTTATTTTATACTTCCAATTATCTGTGTAAAGGGATGCTAAGGTATAAATTAGCCAGCATATTTTAAAATGTTGCTGTGAACAAGTTTTTTACTACTTGTTCACATGTGATCAACTAATAGATACCATTTATTTTTCCTCCTTTAATTGACAACGAGAGTCTGACACATTTGGAGTGAAGAGAAAAACATGCACTTTCTGCTATGAAAGGTTTTGATAGCTACAAAAAACAATCATGGTATGATCTCACCCATTTTGTTTTGCCCCTTCTTCAGCCACATTGACTGCTGCTCATCCCCCTACTTCTCCTATTTTCTCTCAAAAATCCTCCTGTGCCTGGACCATCAGTCTGTTTGAAGCCCAAAGGCTCTACATGCTACAGCATCTCAACTCAGAAGCGATTTTACTCTGAGTTATGTTTCAGTTGGACACTTATCCTCTCACTTCTCACATTGTTCACTCTGCAGGCTAGTCCACACTGATGTTGATGGTTTAAATCAACAAGATGAGCTGAGGGATTTCTCAGAGAAGAGGTGGAGGGCTGCTGAAAGGCCTGTAAACAAATAGAACAAGCTTCACTTGTTGGGTAGGCAAGTGCCAAAGTTTCTTCTGTTTATCGCTTTGGTAATTCAAACATAAAACTAAAACCTGCTCCTGAGGCAATTATGGATGCACAGTGGAGGGAGCCTGGAGTACAACGTGAGACATGTGCATATCATATTTTAACAAGTCACCTTGCTACTAAACTTTCTGGGGAAAACTATTTATATTAGAGAAAAAAGCTTGTTCCACTTTTATCCTGAACCATAAAAGCAGTTCTGCAAAGTAAAACTTGCAGCACCTGATTATTTTGCTACAGGATAAAAGCAGAAGCATTTTTAGTAGTGATAGAAGCTTCTATCCATTTCATCAAAGCATCTTTTGTTGTGTTTAAGGCAGTCAGTAGGGACACATGGAAATGAGTCAGTTTGCTTGGTGTAAAGTAAGCAAAGGCACATTTTTTCTGAACTAAATAACTGTAGAGTCTTTTTCTTAAAAAACCCCCTCCAATACAAAGTGGAAAAACAATCAAACCCAAATAGTTTTGCTGAAATATCCAATCCCAGCAAATTTTTGTTGAATAGACAGAAAACATGGCATTGCCTTCTGTCAAAACAACATAAAAGTCGTGTTAAAAGGTGAAAAGAAGTCTATAAGAAAATGTTAATATTTTTCTAAATGTGTTTCAAAGGTGGTTAAAAAGTCAATTTTCTTCTGTTCTCCAACTGTAAAGTTAAGTTCAGCTTTCTCTTCTGTCAACGTCTGTTTAAAGGGGGCATTCCAATAATAGCTAAATCCATTCTGCATACTGAACCTTACTTTATGTGTAGAAGAATGGGTTGAATGGATTAAAGCTTTCATGTTGCTTAAACCTACGTCTGACAGCACTCTGAACGTTGCAGCTGAAATCAATACTCCTGGGACCAGGAAACATTAGAAAATCTGCCAATTTTGGAGAGCCTGTGCAAAATGGCATCTCAGTTTCCTGTTTTCTTTACTGACAGGAGTAGAATCCTGTTGAGTTCTGCAGCTGTAGTCCATCTTAGCACAAAGTTTGACATGTTGCCGTTTAAAGGTGCTATCCTAGCTTGGTTACAAGAAGTGGTTATTCTAGCTAGTATTGCTGTTCCATCATTTAAAACCAGACCATCCAGTTTTGTGTAGAATTTATCTTCATCAGGAAACAAGTAAAACAAAATCTCTTATAAAAGGAATATTAGGAATTGCTTTATAAAAAAAGACAATTTGTTAACTGGTTTTAACAATGGTCTACATGTATCCTTGAGAACTTCCATAACTCATACCACTGATTGGTTTGCAACTATGATCACTATAATGGACTTCCACCACTTTGCTAATTACTTATGCCATTAATAGACAATAGTGAGCTCTTTTAATCAGAAGCAAGAGGCAGACAGAATCTACTAATTGGATTTGTGAAATCCATCAGTGTTGTTTTGAATCTGCAGAAGCACAGAAGATTGGATTCATCTCATTAAGGCAGACACATAACTCCCAACACAAACAAGATGAGGTAACGTGGGGGATTAATACTGTCATGCCATGCAGATAAATCTGCACCAGAACAACATAACAAAGAACAAATGGAAATGTGAGCAGTGAAAGTGATAATGCATAGTTTCAGGTTCACTGAGCTGTGATGTCCTCCTCGTCTTAAACATGGGTGCCTAAAACATGATGAATGATACAGAAGTCCATAAGTGAAATTATTTCACTGCTTCCATACAGGCAGAGAGTAAAGCTAAACCAAACACTCTGAATTTAACTACAGTAATAGCACAGCACTTTAAATGATACATACTGTACATGCTCTAACACCTGAAAAGGAAAGATTACCTGTTCTGATGAGTTCAAAGGTTGCCTGGTCAAAAGGTGTTTATTTCATGGGCGTCTGCCCCGCTGACAGGCTTTTCATATCTGGACATGATATAGAGCCCTGACCTGGGGATGTTTCCCTTCTGGGGAGGTAAGATAGCTCTTCCTTTTGAAATCCAGCGGACCAGCAAATGCATGAGCCGTGAAGCGACTAACCCCTCTGTCTTGAGTTTCAGGCTGAAAAAAGGAAGCTATAGGTAAAGTGTCATCAAAAGCAGAGGAGAAAAGTAGGAGAAAAGTCAGAGATTACTGTGGTCCAAAGAGGTCAAGCTTGTCTGGCAGAAGAGGGAGTGTTAGGAATCCACATCACAGCCTACAAGGTGATTTATTTGACACTGGATGTGGTCAGCAGTGCAAGAAGAGAGTTGAATGGTGGGAAAGCAACTCAACAAGCATTCGATGGATCATTATGGGATTTGGTAATTGCACCAAGCACTCAAAGGTATCTGACTTCAGTCATGCAATAAGAACAAATGCACCATTGTTTACAATGACAGTCTTTACTGTAGTAAAGACTATTTTTGCTATTCCTATTCTGTGCAACTGGGCAGTAAGGATCTTATTGTCCAATAAGAAGAATAAAACTTTTAGCACTCTGGATGTTATGGACAATCTGTATAATCTGTGTGTCATTTCAAGGCTTTTTAGGGAGTCATTAAGGTTGACTCAAAACACATAACCCTTAAAGGTCATTCTCAATAATCATCCTAACAAGCAATCAGGTTATTTTGCAATAATCTTTTTAAATGTGTAAATTTAAGTCTTCAATTTATGTCCAGAGTTCTGTGATTGAAATGCATTAAGTTTAATAAACTTGTATTTGAATTTATATCCAAATACGATAATATCAGGCTATAAAGTAAAGTAAGTAAGTAAAGTAGAGCTTTAAAATTCTTAATTTTATCAAAAAGGAACATCTGGTGTACAAAGCTCAGGCTAAGAGATCAAAACCATGCATTTTTAAATCTGAACCATCAGTGGAGTATATACATTTTACAAACAACTGCAGTACATTGTTGTTACCACAAATCAGAGGTAATACACTATTAGACAGTCATGCTACAGGGCATACCACAAAAATAAGTCTGCATGCCTTTTGAACTCTGAAACCAACAGTTCAGGAAAATCTGAAACATGCAAAAGTTTCAAAGAAGTTCTGAGAGGAACAATTTTCTGAACATTAAAGAAACCAAGAGGCCTGCAAACAATAATAGATAAGGTTAACATGTCATTACAATGTCACTTTAAGATAAAGACGATCCACAAGACCAGAGAAAGTGTGTGATACTGCCAGCAAAAGTGGATGTGGTTCACAGACATGGACAGTTGTGCTCTTTGACTGTTTTTGTACTTAAAGCCATTCTATACAGATGTCATTACAAGATTATTGAGCTGCAGTGAGCATCAGTACGAACCTTTATTCAAATTGATAATTATATAATGAATATATTCATAACATATCAGGTATTTTTTGGATGAGCTTCATAAAAATGAAAATATGCTTTCGATTGCAGCGCTTCACAGAAGAATGGCAGCTGTAGAAGCTCCGTGCCACACCATGTCTTACATTACAGTAAATGTCAGAGCATAAAAAGCTTCAGCTTCCATCATTGTAATCCAATTTTAATTCCAGTATTAAAATGAAAAATAACAAGATTAGGGAACAATTTATATGAATTGTCTCATGTTCGCTCAGTGTTTAGTCTCCCCAGGGAGAGAAGGGAGACATGGTCTCCATGGAAACTGTGTCTGGCCAAGGCAGAGTGTTTACTGTCTGACCATATGATGTGCTGCCTTTTATATGGGATTTTAAGTTGGCAGCAGGAGTGCATACTCACAAATTTTATTACAACGAAACAACAATAAGCAGCAGTAAAGGTGCATCAAAGAGATATTGTTTTTGCTGCTCTTGCAAAGGATGAAACTCTTTTCATGTTATGAGCTTGTTTAAACACGAAGCCTTGCCAGAGTTAGATTTAACACTAACTGCTGTCACTTTCATTAATAACAAGAACAGCTCTTAGCTGGAATGTCTTTTGAATAGTTCAGGTTTATGATTTAAAAAGTAATATGCCAGTGCTATAAAATTGGATCTGCATCATTATATCCAGAGAAACTGCATGCACCTGTGCTTTTATTGAATACTTCTCTGGTTTTATTGTTTGTAAAGCACTTTGTTGCAATGTTTTTGTGAATGTTAGAAAAATAAAGTTTATTACATAATTTAAAAGGCAGATACAGCTGAGCCCTCAGGAAAATGTGCTTCTCCCTGTTCTGGGCAATATGAGCAGAGGCCTTGAAACTACCTGTCCACAATGATCAGTCATGCGGCGGGCGGGTTTCTCAGAGATGGGACTTGCAGTTATTAGAGCGAGAGGCTGTTAGATGGAGAAGACTGTCGTCTGCTGCCTCCGACAGCTCAGGTAAGCCCAAAGGAAAACTGCCCTCCAGAGCACATCAGCGCTCGCCATCACTCCAATTTCAGGTGCCGCCGTGATGCATCGACTCTTACTGGTGGGGTCTCTTAAAAAAAATTGCAGGCCATTCAGGAGCACAGCTGTTAAATTAGGCCATCAAACTAAACTCTTGGTGCAGCCTTTTTTTTTGGAGGCCTGTAAGTAAGCTCTTTACCACAGCATGATAAAATGTGTGTGATAGGATTGCTGATGGTTAAAAATGACTTTTTGCAGAGCAGATTGTATTAGGCTTCACAAAGAAATCCTGTCTTGTGTTGAAAAATAAAAGTATTACTTTGCTTCTCACATTTTCAGCAACCAAGGGTAAGAGCTTTTCCTAAATGGCAAAGCTTTTAGCTGCAAAAGGTACAAACCAAAGCAGAAATAATACTATTTCTCAATTTTTCATGGTGCCGTATCACCTTTTCACCAGACACCCATATTGACTCCAAAACTGTAATCAGTTTATCCCTCTCTGGTGATTCCACACTCCACATCAATTACACACCAAAACGGCTCGAGGGCATTGAAGAGGTAGTTATAAAAAAAAAGATCCTGCTGTTAGCATTCCGTACATCTTATGAAAACAATAGATTATAAAATGCACTTAAAGTGTAATGAGTTTTGGAGAGTCCTCAATTTCACAGTTACCTTGTCAATTTGATTTGTGTGCCTGTTTGAAAGTGAAGCATTTAGATTGCTTTTGTGGGTTAATACTATCTGTGATATGTAATGCAATATTTCTTTGGTATTACTTTTGGACTTTAATTATATTTTAGATGTCACAGGTCTTTAAATTAAACACAACAAGCACACAGATGCCTTGATATTAAGTTTCTACACGACTGATATTTGATGACTTTTCATGAGAACAATTCTGTAGTACAAATGACTTGTCTTTGCTAAAACAGTAAAGTATTTATCAACCTTCTTATGAGAACTTAACTAAAGAAGCGGAATTACCTTAAGCAAAAGTTCTGATAATTAAATAAGAACTTTTGGAGAATCTTTGCTGGACCTCTGCTAATTCCTTCCAGTCTAACCTAAATTTGCAAAACAGAACTGACTTGTTCTTAAAGGTAATTATATTTTTCTCCCAGGGTTGACTGAAAACCTTGCCTCGTCCAATTCCTGTAAAATATTGAGTTTCAGGGACAAATCAAGTCAAGTTTAATTGTATAACACTTCAGCAGCAGGGCGGTTCAAAGTGCTTTACATGATAAAAAACATCATGTCATCAATTCTGAAATAACCAATAAGGACTACATAAAGTCAAATACCATCATCAAAATTATCAAGCAAATATTAACAAATTCACATTTTAAGCAAAGATGCATTTCAAGGTTATTAAGCAAATATACATCAATAACTATGAAGGTACTCACATTTGCTGGGATTGGATAGAGCAATCAGAAGACAACCTGAAGATTCATGATGACCGTAAAACTGGTGACACTAACCACACAGTGGTGAGCTATAGTAGTTAGAATACAAATGTTGACTTAAATTTTTTATTTTTACTTTTTACTGTAGCATGAAATGATTAAACCACAGGTCTGGTTTCAACTGAATGCAAAATGACAAAGCCTTTGCTAAATGTTTTGACTTTCCAGTGAGGTAATTCAGCCTTTTGATTCAGGTGTGTTGGTGTCCAAAGGCTGGAGTTGCAGACTAAAGAATGACATACCTGCTTGAAAGGTTATTCTTTGCCTAAGAAAATATATGGCAAGATTATGTTTCCTGAAGCTGTATGCCACAGTTCCTTTCTGAAAAAAAATTCTTGATAATTTCAAACAAATAACTAAGTCTGTGTAAGATCTTTAAATGAGATATTTTTGGAAACATGAATATATTCGACTGTAAATGATTTTTGTAGTAGCTGCTGATCTTTATGTTGTTTTACCTTTCTGTAAAACCTTGTTTGCAGAACAGGACACTTAGAATGCGATGTTTGCGTTCTTCTTTGTTCTCATTGAGTGGATAATGGGCCTGTGCACTTTCCTCCACTTTTTTCCTTTTTATGTCAATACCTTTTCTAGGTATTCTAAAAATTTCTTAATGGCTTTATAGAAAGCGGCATTCAGCAGTGCCTCCATGCACATGCTTGTGCGCTGTCAGTATTTCTGTAAGCCCCTTTTTATACTACCCATCCGTCTTCAGAAATCCCCCCCTGTCCTATAGACCCACACAGCAGGTAATTTCTCCCGGGCTGCCAGTACCAATGTCTTTCATACCGACATCCCATCAAACAACATTAGTAAGCCGCGCAGGGTGTGTTCGCCCATTTGTCAGCTCCTTCCTCTGTGGTCCTGCTTCATGAAGAGGCGGGTACCAGCTTGGGAACCCATTTAATCAACTGGAGAGATGACAGTAAATTGGCGCCTGCTTCGCTCAGATCTCTCTGCTGTCCTCGCAGGGGTCTGTTAGTGCCCTACCTACTCTGAAGCCTCTTAAATCTGAGGGCCCAAAGACCTCCAGCAGGTTGCAGTCAAACACTGTGCCTTCTGATTGGCAGCACCGTTGTATCACATCTCATTGAACAAAGGTCACACAATAGATTCTGACAGCTGTCTTGCAGGGCATTGTGGGAGAAATGTTGTGAGCCTCTACATCAAATTCAGATAAAGCAAGTTCAAATTTGTTTACAGCTCCAAATGTTGCTCTGTTTGTGCCAAGTTTGTGTATGCCAACTATTAGTCTGACATGCTTTACCACAAAGAGCTTTTCCACATACCAAATTTGTGATTTGATGCTACTTTCACTTTGTGCTGCTTTGAGATGGTGTCTTGCCGGCTCCCTGCAGTCTGGCTTTACATATTTCCCAGCACAGAGTAAAGCAACTTTCTGAAAGAGACATCTGTGTGTGTTAGTTTTCAGCAGCAGCGATTCTTAAAATATTCACAGTCGTATTGGGTAAACCAAGTGCAGCCTGGTTGCCAATGAAGTGTTTATGGAATTTGTTTTCTGCAGCAGCTGCTCCTCTGAACTCGGAGCGCTGAACAACGTCACTGTTGGGCTCCATTTCAGGAGCTGCTGTAAATTGTGGATTTTTTTTTACCAAATGCTCATTCAGATAAAATTCTGCCAATTCATTTTTAATGAGTTCTATTGATTTCAAATGGAGTTATTTGGAGAAAGAAAACAAACTTATGTTCACACTTTAAGTTGAATAAGCTGTTTTATGAGAATAATTAATTAATTTTTTTTCTGATGACTCACAGTATAAAGTGTTAGAAATATTTTTTATTATCAACTGTAGTACTACTGATCTGACTCTTGTATACGACATATTTTTGTTATACTTGGTGTTGTTAAAGGGCATAAACACTGGATTTTTGCAATTTTTCTCTTAGTCATTTATTTCTGCCTTATTTAAATAGTAATTCGTTATATATTTCTATTGGAGAAATAAAAGCTTCACAAAATGGCCATGAACTGGCAATGATTAGATCCTAGAGTCTCTTTTGATTTTGTTTAGAGAGTATATAGACAGTCTCTGTTTTGTAGTTGAGGAGCCAAATTTAAACATTAAATCATAAAAAGCTACAGACTTTCCCTGTTTCTCCTGTAAATGTCCTTGCACTAGTGATGTAACAAACTCTCCAGAGGGAGTTTTCATGTCAAAGAAAGCAGTGGCATGAAAGAGCACCTTGTCTGAGTCAACATCTCTCAGCTTTTCACTTTCATGAATGTATATGTTAAATCCTCTGCCAGATGAACCAACAATCCACTGGCTGTTTCCGACTGGGTTTTCTATTTACCTTCACCTTGTAGAGAACCAGTTAATTCAAAGGAATCATACAGTCCTTACTGGTCACTACTAATCCTTCATCTTGCTGCTTCACCACCAAAGTATGACAGAGCATCTGGTCAGTTTGAGTTTAAGGTGGATTTATTTTCTCTGGCAGAAAAACAAAGAGTACACACAGGTAAAACTGTTCAGCTAAAACAGTTCAACTTGATCAATGAGACTTGAGAGAATATTTGAAAACTGTGAATGATTTTTGTGAGGTTCAGTAGATACACTGACTTTCACCCTCTGTATTTTTTTTTACCTGTTGTGCCTTTAAAGATGAAGATTGATGACTAGACATTACATGCTTGGGTGCCTTTAGCAACTGAACTGATCATTTTTATTGCATATTCTTATATGTATTTACCATTATAACCTTATTGATAAATGGATTAAATATACTGGGTCATAATGACCTCTCACAAACACTCATTTAATTGGTAGGTGATTTGGGGTTAAGTGCCTCATCAGGGGCTGACTGACAGGTAACACAAAGAAACTGGAATTAAACCTGCAGCCTTCTAATTACAAGACGACTATCACGGAGACACAGTCTCCTCCTAATGCAAAGTCAACAATATAAAAAAAAACAAAACAAATGCAGAATAATTTTTGCCATAAAAATATCGACTGAATTACAATAGACTTTGGTTAAAGAGAGATGCTGCTTTTTACGTGACAAGCTTCAGGTTATCCGGACATTATGTAATGGAGTGAAAGATTTATTAGAGAGATGAAGAATAGTCTTTAAATGTGTCTAAGTTCTCCAAGGACCTCTTGAATTCATGTATTTAGATTACATGGCTGTATAGTTAAAATAAACACACAATAAGTGAATTCTTCTGCTATATTAACTTTCAGTATCTGGCATTTCTTCACCGATGCTGTGTGTTTTTGGCTGTGCAATGCAGTTTAAAGGGCAAAATGATGACATTAGACCAAATCCCTGTGCAGGCAGGATGGTAATTAGAGGTTGTTAATGAGAATATGAGAATAAGAGTGACTGTTTTGGGAATTCAGATTATAAAGCACAGTAGATTGGAGTAAAGACAACAGAGACGGTATGCTAGGGACTGCAATAATCAATATGCCAATTTGTGACTTAGTTTTTGCAACGGTACTAACAGCCATAAACGTTATCAGTATTGTAACATACCTACATGGGAGATTTACCTGACCAGCACTTCTAAAACCTGCAGGTCACTGGGCCTTGATGATTAGAGTTGGACAATCTCACCTTGTATACAACCAAGAGACAGTCAACTTTAACTGAGAAACATTGAGCTCAGATATAAATTAACAACACAAGTCCAACCAGTTGTTATTCTTTCCAGGGGCTTATTTTCTAGAACTGAATGATGGATTTCTGCAGCCTGACTGTTTATCAATTCCCATCCTGCCTAAATTCTTGTGGTCTCAACTGTTTTTGTTCTACATGTTAATTGTATTTCCACTGATTGTCTTATTAAGTTTACCTATGTATGTTTTATTATGCACACCCATTAGTGTTCACTCCTGGGATACATTAAAGATGAACTCAGAGACAGAGTGTAGTTTGTTCAGCATCTATGGTTTAATTAATACTGTTTTGACACTGTCTGTTAAATGGCTACTCCTTGGTTTACTGAGCCACTTGAAACATATGAACTACCCTTCTTTTACAGTAAAAATCAAGAAAACATATTTTTTTTAATGCTGCCTCTCCATGTTTAATGGGTTTGTCTTCTGGCCTCCCAGCAGCTGTCAGACAGACAGTATGTGGCTGATTGGACTTTGTTTGCTCTCATCTGTTTTGTTCTGCTGTGTGAGGAAACCTCTGACACCAACATAAGGAAGACCAATGTTATTACATCTGCTACACATGACCCTGTATATGGGTTATGAAAATCAAATATGATTTTTATAACCCAACTTCCCTTGAAAGTGAATTGTTAGTGAGGTCAAAATCAGGACCGTTTCAATCAATCATCAAAAGCAGACACTGCTTGCTCTATTCTGGCATGATGAAATCTTTTCTCCACACCATTTCCTAAATTTATTTTCTCACTAATTTTCTTACTGCATCAGCAACAGTTCTAATTTATATGAAATAATGTTTTTTTTCCCCCTACATTTTTTATTTCTAAGTCAGACCAAGACTTTGACCAGTTTCAGATTTGTGCTCCTGCACGAAGACATGAATGAAGCAAAATGTATTTTATGACAGGATTTGTCAGCAGATCTGATCAGTGTGCCATTGGTAGGGGGACTTTGGACTCCATTGTTTGAGTCTACAAGCTGACTGTGTTTTGTCCCTGTGGGCCATTGGATTCAGCTGCAACCTGGTTGCTATTATTCCTTTTACCAAGTACATGACCTTTATCAGTAATAAAACCAAAGTAATTTCCACCCTGTCTGTTTCTGTGTTCCAGTGTAGATCCTGTTGGAGTACAAACTGATAAACAACCTATTCCAGTTTAATTGTTATTTGCAATAAAATGCTTTGTCTGATTTTTTTTATTTGTCTCACTCCAATTTCTTGTGTTTGCATTTTAAAGCTCTACTTAGAATCTTCTTAAGATCCAATTTAAATTCTTTCCATATGTCAACTAATCTTAAAATTTTGATCAGCAGTGTATTACTGTCACAACTGGTAAAATTGCAGGTTTATACACGTCTCAATCTATTTCACATTTTAAACATTAAAGCACACAGAAAAGTTGACAAAAAGAATAGACAAGAAAACATTTTATAGACTCTGTAAAGTATTACAAACTCAGAGAAACTATTTATCCAGGTCTGCATCCAGTGAGCACTTGAAAAACTAACCACATTGTTGTGGTCTCTTGATGTAATGCCACAAAACAATAAAAAAAGGCCATAGGCTCATACATTATTGACACAACAGACCAAAAACTAATCTAATACACTTTATATAAGAAAGCAGTGAGGAATAAAGCAATGTTTTATTTGATGAGATTCAAAGATCCTGGCTCTAAGCAGACCATTGAACAACAACATTAACGGTGCTGGAAACTGAGCTTTAATGGTGGACTTGAGACAAACAGTGTGATGCAGCTCAGATTGAGACAAACAGTGGTGTTGGTTTTATAGGCGATATCTCCCTGCAGCAAATGGTGCTGGTCTCAATAACTGCCCCGTACATTATTTACACCCAGGTTTTTTTAGGGCAGTCTTGACATATGTGTCCATGATCGATGGCTGTGCTTTCTTATAACTTTTTTCTTTTTTGTTGACAAAAGTGGGCCATAGCCAATATGCTGGAAATTTAAGTTTTTTACTCAGGTTGAATTTTTGAGTCTGAACGGACAGCTGAAATCTTTTGTTTGTAAATCTAAGATTAAATTTGAATGTAATTCTGTTGATACTGAATTGTGATGCTGATCCAATTCATTTATGAAAATGAATTGGACCCATTTGTCTTTAGTGCTTCAATATTGAACAGATTTTATTTAGTTAAGAATATAATTACAGTATGTTTACAGCAGGTCTTAATCCAACCTTTTAGAAAAAAAAATCAACCTAATATGCGACACTCATGTTTTCAATAATCAGACCAACTTGTCCACATAATACAGTCAAGACTTACATTATTCAAATGTCTACACCTTTGTTCATGGGCTAATTAGCCCAGTGGCTCTGCTCATCCTCCACAGATCTCTGTTATTGGTTTGGCAAAGTCAGAACTTGGAGAATCTGTGGCGAGGTGTGAGAAATGATTTCCAACAACTCCCAGGCTCCTGACAAAATCTCAAATGGTGCTACAGTTACTAAATTCAATGGTGTTAGATATGATATGTTTGCTGTTTTTCTCCCGTTATTGGTAACTGCCTCTTCACTGCGGCAACATGCACATGCTGCTACTTTTTAAATCCTTTCTTGTGACTTATATTTTTTGATTATTTGTAGCCACTCTGCTACTGATGTCTTTAGCTAAAGAAAGCAAATTACTAAATGGCAGGAAAATCGACCAGAACAGCAGGGCTTTATTTCTAATTGGTGGTTTGGATTTTTGGAGACTGAATCCTGAAATCATATGAAAGAGCTTGAATAAAACATTATTTCAGGAGTCTTTACAGTCAGGTTACATTAGATTCATATGGCTATATAATTTTTTTTTTAAAGGGGTGGTTATACTTTTGACACTGTGTGGTTCTAAGTGTGTGTGTTAGTATGAATGAAACGGCAAACTTCTACCATTAAATACATATAAAACAAATAATTGACAAATAAAAAAAAAACAAATAAGATCCGAGAAGCATGCTGCTCACCTTAAGAGGAGATATATGACACTTATTATGCAGACACAGCGTATTACTGGCTCTCTGCTGCTGTCATGACTGACATCCATACAGTAAAAGGAAAGAGTGGAATTCTGAAAAGCTCACCTCAATAATACATATTTATATTAGTTATCATAGAAATGCTATTGAAATAGATCTGACCTTGCCTCAGCTTGGGAACAAAAATGAATTATATATAACCCACACAGACTTCAGACTTCGCAAATAAGGGGGAATAATACATACTATGAAGCGCTGAAGATGCACTTTTCAAGCTGTTAAGCCAGGGGGACATTCTCATTGGTGAAATGTCAAAGCCTGGAATCCACAGGAGATGCATTCCTGGATTTGTAAAGGGGTTTTCTTTGAAGCAGATGCTGGTGAATATTAATGTCCAGCGGTACTGTGGATGTCTGGCTTTGTGAGGCTCAAAATGTTCACGACAGCATGCAGGGACACTGCACAGGTTGGATGCTTCAAATCAGAGGAAACAACATGTTTTATATCTAAATCCAAACTTAAATTTGCTCTCAAAATGTAGAACTAGCTTAAAATGGACTCAAACAATGTTTAATGCTTCTGAAACCTTATGAGAAAACTAATGCAGTGAAAATTAACATTTAAAAGCTGTTGGTGGTTTAAACCTTATTAGACCCGACCCTGTCGGTAATGCCTTTCTATTGGCTCGGTTGGATTAAACAATTATATTTCACTAAACAATTTTCTTATTTTTATAATAGAGACATAAACTTTATTTTTATGTGTACTAATGTTACAGTAACTCCACTTCAAACCAATGAATTTTCTGGGATCTTGACCTTTTAAAGGGCCAGATTCTGAAGTTTACAGAGGGCATATGGTGATATGCCAATTTATACCAAAACCTGTTGAATTATATCAGCATTAAACATGTGATGTTACAGATAAGTGCATTATGCTACAGTCTAGCAGCCAAAATAAATACCTGCTGTCTGAGAGACCTATTGTGCTTCATTGCTCTGTGCATTACTCTTCTCAGTAAGAGGTCTTGAATGTTTTCCTTTGCTTGTTGCTCAGTGTGTCTCCTTTCATTACAATCTCTCTCTCTGTTCCCTGTCATACTTTTTTCTGCATAGTCGCATGACTATCTTTGTCTTCCTCTTTCTGTTCTTGTTTTTTACCATTTCTCTATTGTTGTTTCTTTCAAAACTCCAGGCGTTAATGCATTTCATTCTGATTTAGTTTGCTAGACCAACAAAAGGCACCTCATAAGTGTGAGGTGGAAGGAAAATGCTTTCCATATCTACTGCTTTATTCTGACACACCTAAAGAAAATTCAGTGTTTTCAATATGTAACAGAAGTACTACTTATTTAAATTCAGTTTGGTTTATTTGCACATCTCAATTCACATCATATGTTATCTCAAGACCAGTGTTGTAGTAATCGATATTGGTCTTGGTCTCAAGACCATTTTTTGATTGTCTCGGTCTCGTCATTTGGTCTCGGTCTTGTCTCGGTCTCGGGCCCTGAGGACTCGAACTGTGAAAATATCACTAAACATAAAGCATACTGTCCAGTTTATTTGTTAACATCTTTATTTTCAGTGGATGCAAAACGCACCAATTAAAAACCAAGCAATTACGTGTTTCTGTTACTTTCCCTCCTCCACCCCACCTTTGACTCGCACGTCTTGTCTCGGTCTCGATACGCTCTGGTCTTGGTCTCGGGTTGGGTGGTCTTGACCACAACACTGCTCAAGACCAAGAAAAATGTCTCCAATTCTTATTCTGACAGAAATACACTACAGGTCAAACATTAAGAACCAAATGCATGTTTTTGCCAACAACGTCTTTCTTAAAAACTACAATTTCGGGATGCATTTTCTGAATGAACAACATTTATATATGTTATTTTACTCAGTTTAACTTCAAATATTTAACCAGACCATTGTTTAATAAATGTGAAAAGAAAAAAGGGATTTAGATTCAGGGTTGAGGAAAATTGTGAGATTTACAGCTAATGCACTTACAAAAGGCTACCAGAATAATATAGCATGATTTATTATTATATACATAATAACTACAGCAATAATGTTAAACTCAAGAGCAGCAGGTTTACTTTCCTTAAAGAGATAATAGTTCCCCAAAACAAACTTTGCTCTGCTCACATAATCTATTAGACTTACTCTATTACACAATGCTTGATATGCTTCTAATTCATCTATTGGAATCTATGTGAAAAAAGCTCCAGGAAGGTTTATTGTAAAAAAAAAAAATACATAGATTTCAGTACACCCTTTCCTGGATGTACTGCTTACAGCATCTCCATCTTCACATGCACTATGAGCAGCATGGTGAAAGAGCAGACTCATTGGTGGACAGCTAAATGTAGCTCCCACTCTTCTCTGAGTTCAATCCCATGTTTTATGTTCTCATTTTATCTATTTTGAAGAAAGTCACAAAGTCACAGTGCTGCAAGGATGAAGTCACGACCCCATTTTATTTTCAATCACTCTTTTGATGCAATATTTTTCACTGATGGCGATAGCTCAGCTGGAGCACTTTCAAATCAGAGCACATATTTTAGAATCAGGCATGAATCCTTCAGGCTTATTTATCTACTCACATAAATAAGCCTGAAATTTTGTTTATTTGAATTTTTCAGGTTTATATATCTACTCAGAGTTTTATACAATAAATATACAAGTACAAAACAGATCACTAAGAAAGCCAAAAGTCAGAAGCTAGTACTAAATATAAAAGGCAAAATAAGTAACAGGCACGTGATCATACAGAAAAGTATTTGATTTCCTGGTAATCAATACTGCCACAAAAATATAATACTTCACTTTTGAAGATCAGAACAAAACAATCAGTGTATTTGGTAAAAAAAAAAAAAAATGAAATAGCAAACAAAAAAACATAATTGTTCTAAATCTTTGTTCAGAAAAGCTAAAATTAAAATAATAGTCAACTAATTTTCTGCTATCAGAATTTTAGGTATTAAAGCCTGCAGCAAAAGAAATAAAAAGAGCCTGAATATGTTAAATGATTTAGTAGTAAAACCCTTAGGTGAAACAGACACATTGTCTTTTGAATGAAATGCAGGTCTGGCTGCTGAAACTCTTGAGTTTTAAAAACAGACAGAAAACGAATAGATCTGGCTGCTTTCCTGGATCCTTGGCAGTTGACTGGAATATTTTAGCAATCAAGACTTTATTAAATGATTGAGTGAAAAACTGCATACTTAACTGGACAATATAGCTGTTCATCTGAACATTTTTCTTGAACATCAATATGATTTAAATGCAGATGATTGGCTCATGCTGAGCTGGAACAAGCAGAAGTTCTTCAACTCATGATTTCTTTAAGGAACATGCCAGCATCATTAAAACTGAATTTAATTTCCTCTCAGACACTGTTCAATCTGTAGACGCTGTTACAAATTCTCATTTTACATTTTTAACTCATGTTTGTGGTTTAAGACTTAGAATGATCCAACCACTTTTTGTTCCAATAATACCGACTGTGTCCACAAATTAAGCCTCTTCCAAAATCAGACTTGCCTCTAACCCAAATCTATGTGCAGTATTCACAATGATCAATTCTCTTTTGCTTGATTCATCCCAAACTTCTGTCATTTTACATCTCTTCTCAGATTGTCTTCTGTTTGTTTTCGTCTCCCTTCCTTTCACTTAGCATAATCAGAAGCATATTATGGAGCCTCAGTGATGGTTCTTAGGGACATGACTGCTGAATTATCTGGACTTGTTTAAAATAGGGAACCAAAAATGTTGCCCCACTACTTCTGTAATCAAATCATATGAATCTTTCAAAAATTACTTAAATGTGTTTTGTGTATGAACTGACTTTTCCGGTGTCAACAGTGACTCTTATTCCATCCACATCAACAAAACCTGCACCGTTCACCACCTGTATCAAAGAGCCAGCTGCTGGTTTATGTCTGTTCCTTCCTTTTGATGAATATTGACCACTGTGAACACCAAAAGAAAAGTTGTTTTTAAGAGATCCAGTCATCTGTCTGAATAGATGCGTTACATTCTGGTTGCCCATTTACTTCAACACAAACAAAATATTTAATTGCTTCCAAATTTATTTTATTAATTGAATTATCAAGAGATAATGGATATTATTCAATTCTCCTGTCAGGGGTCATAATTTTATGCCTGATCCATGTATTTCACAGAGGAAATCCTCCCCTTTTGCCTAAGAGCTGAAGAGAGTTTCTCTTGCTGATAGTTTCTAACAAAGAAGTGAACCTTCTGAAAACAGTGGACCTGCTGTATGATATTTTCATGACATTTTTAGTGAATGTCTTCTTCAAAGTTCAGTGCAGGAAGGTTAGTAGTAGAGTCTATAACCACTTCAATGGCTGGTTACCATGGATACTGAATGCAGGTCAGAAAAGAGACATTGCTGAAAAAGTACTTACTCTGAGTTCTAAGTGTAACTAGAACTTAGTGGCTGAACTTTCAAAATATCAGAGGTGCTGCTCCCTTGCAAAGAGCTGTTTCATACCCTGAATCTATAATATAATACTTCATCAGGTTCCTTATAAGAAACACACATTTTATTCATTTGGTAACAGTTTTAACATATTTTTTTCTCTGCTTACAAAATGAACATACACATTTTAAAGCCAGATATGAATGCTGTACTGTTAACAAAAAAGAAGAATTCAGAAAAGTTCAGTAGCACTGAAAGGTGTTTGAAAGTCAAAACCTGGCAGATACTGTACGCAGCACCATGGGGGTATTTTTCCTCTTGAATTTTGAAGTAGGACCCAGAGAGTGTCTAATCATGAGCTGAGCACTGCTGCGGAGAAAGAAATAATGATGAAGATGAGGCTCCACAGACATGAAGAGTGCTGCATGCCTGGATTAATGGTAGGCGAAGAGATGAAGGAGAAGGGCTGGGATTAGAATATCAGTGATTTCTTTTCGATTGCTGGAATTACTGAAGAACAATGTTTGATATAATTGTCAGCATATGCACAAGGAGCTCTTGAAATAGCTCTGGTTCTGGGTTCTTCTTTGTCTTCCATCAGATACGGGTGTCTAAAAAAGTCATTTCTTCTAAGATTTAGAACCTCATGCCTGTCTCTGTCTTAAACATCTCCTGCTGCTGTGGACAATAGTGCTACCATTAGAAGGTGCTCTGGAAAAACACTTCCATATGTCGTGTCTGCATGCTTTCCTTTCAAGATTTATGAATGAATGAACTTCAGTTGCTCAGGAAAAGAAGAAAAAACTGTTGACATGCCTATGTTTGAAAAAGCATTTGCTTTTACAGGCTTATTTGGACTGCGTTGTAGCAAAAGTGTTTTCTATTATTAGTTGCGTTGTTGGAAAAGTGTGACTGATTCTCTTCCTTGTCCACAATTACACAAAATGTGGTCTTAATTGTTTACAGCAGTGAATGTAAAAACATGTGCATAAGGAAGGTTCTTCTTAAACCAGTTCTATAAAAGAAGGCTTGTGGCTTAGCTGTTTTCATACCCTTTTTTAGAATTTACAATAATCAAATTTTGTCCTTTAATGCTTGCAGTGGACCACTTTTACAAGGACGTGTTCAGCTGTTGTTATGAAGTTTTTGTTAAATGAACTCCTAATGCATTTCAGCCTTTTTGTTACTGGCACATGGTGACAAGCAAGCAGCAGCCAGTTGATCTGGTAGGTTTGGGAATATAGTGGGATAACGACTTTGTGTGGATGAGGTAAAATGTGGATGTCAGAAAATATAGGAATTATATGCTATATGCTAAAATTATACTGTGCACCCCGGGTATTCACAGGCGTTAGGGACCACAGTCACTCACAAATATTTGAATTGCCTGGATACCGAGTAAAAATATTTGGACTCCCTATATTAATAATTCAAATACTAAATATATCATTTTAGCCCTACCACAGAAGCTAACATCTGGAGTCTACTTTATCTCCATTCTGGGCGGAACGGCCAATCAGCACATAGGGCAATGTATGCATCCATCTTCTGTTAGTATATTGGATGATATGACCATACTTGCACGGAAAGCCTGGATCTATACATTTCTACATTCTAAACAATAAAAGAGAATACTCAAATTGAGAAATAATTATATGTCACTTTTTAAATGAGATAAGAACATTTAAAAAACATTTTAAACTTTATTTGCCATCTATATTTTTGTACATATAGTCCGACACTGTTCCAGAACCTATGGCTAAATGCCTCACTAACCCTTGTTTCTTCTTAGACTTACTATTATTTTAGTTGACTTTCCATTGGAAACGGTATAAATAAATACTCCATTTTCTATAAAAAGGATTTATATATATATTTTTTGTTTTGTTTCAGTGAGTCTAAAGCTACAAATTCTTTGTGGGTCACCATAATACAGTATCTTCTGCTTTGCTCTCCTTAGTTAACATGTTTTCTCTGATTGGTCAATGGAGATTAAAGTCCTTTGGTTGAGCTGCAGGACAGGTTCTACCTTCTGCTCCACATCTGGAGAAGATTTAACACAACTGGCTTTTATTAGTAACTTCAATGTAAAACATCTGTTTTTGCTTGTAAAGCATTAGCAACAGCAAAAAGCACAACTGCTATAAATGTTCAACAACTGAATCTTCAAAAGAAACAAAGACGGCATAATTTTAGTCACCTGTCTAGCATTAATATATCTTTTTTTTATCCATATATGCATCCTGCAAAACAATTAATCGGCATCTCTCACTCTTTGCTTTGCAGAGTTACTCAGACCCTCATGGGGGCAGTCTAAACAGCAAACTCTGCAGATAGCAATGGCCTCAGTCACTTCAGGTAGACTCTAATTTGCCCAAGCTGACATTTCCCATCATGCCCACATAGCCTGCATCAGTATTCACAACCTGAGTGGAGGAGGCCACTAGGGAGAGGAGGAAAGTGAGAGTGAAAAAGATACAACACAGTGCAGGGATACAGTGGGGCATTGAGCCTAGCTGGATCATTTCACTCCCCATCTGTGCTTTCTTACTGCAGTCCCTGCTGGTAACTCTTTGCTTAGGGTTTCACCTCAGAAAAATATCAAACTGAGACTACTCATTGTGTTACCAAAAGAAAACTTCATGAAGTCAAGGCTTCAAAACAACAAGAACAAAAAAACAAACAAACAGGAAGCCTCATAAAGGCAAATACAAACAGATTGTGATAAAGAGAAATGTGGTTGGCTTTGGGGCTGCACCACAGTACAAGGTCTCAGGAAGTGATTAACCCTTGTCAAAAGCAAGTGGATGAAAACTACAAGCATATCAGTCTAACAGCATGTTTTTGAGTGTGTGTGTGTGTGTGTCTCCATGCATCTGGAGGAAAGCTGGTGGGAGTCGGGTGTGGGCAGCCAATCTCAAAAGCTCTTCTCCTGAGGCTCTCCCTAAAAGTGGGGTCATCACCTCCTGATCTTGAAATTGAATTCCGATGATTCTGGTTTCCTCTGTGCAAATCCTCCTTCCTCAGGGCTTCCCACCATGCTGTGTTCCACAACACCTCTGTTACTGCGCCTCCATCATAAAAATGCTAAAATGTCTAGTGAATTTTGGCGTCCTAAAGAATTTGTTAAAATGTAGGACGTTTTAAAGAAGTTCATGCCTTCTTTCGCAGAGTCTGAAAAATATGAAAATTCTCTTTCATAGTTTAGTCATTCTTTGGACTCCGTAATCCTCACCATATTAAAGAAATAATCCAGCAGCCAATCAATTTACTTATCTGCAAGATGACGTTTCTGGTGAAATTGTTTAGTTTTTGAACAAAAGTCCCGGCAGCTATTTGAATTATGATCAAATAACATTCTAATTTAAGCAGGAATTTTGGCTTTATGGAGAATCTCAAGGCGCTCTGCAGACAAAGCGGCACATTTGGTTGCCGTCTTCTGCATTAACGAAGGGCGGTGCAGATGTTTGTTGGGTAAATCTGCCAGACGAGGGAAAGCAGCCAGCGAGGCGGGTGAAAAAATGTGAACAGCAGTTAGGTGCACGCCACAGGACCACATGCCAGAGTGAACACAACAAAGCAGATGCAGCAGACGGGTTCACTGCAAGCAGCCCTCCTAGGCTTACTTTGACCTACACCAAAAAAACCTCAACAGGCAAATAAAGAAAAAGACCATAGGACAATAATAACCCCAACCTGTATGAGGTTGGTCTATATTTCCAGGGCTTATATTGTTACCAGGAATTTTTGGGTAAAAACATAATTTTGCATGATTTTGGAAGCTTTCACAACAATGACAAACAACTACACTGACTATCTGCTTACTCTGTACATATTTAATTAGATTTTCTGTTATTTACAAATGATAAGCATTACCAAGTAAACAACAAAATCAAATCAGAGTTAGAAGTAGAGACTCAGAGAAATCAACTGGTTACTATTCACCTCATTACTTCTAACCAGTGAGAGTGGAAATTCAGAAATCCCACCTTTTTCTGATCAGTGAATGCATTTTATCTAAGCATTAACAGGTCATGCCAATATATGGTGTGTTCAGTACTGAAAAATCCTGGAAAGGTTGCTAACACTGTTTTTGTTATAAAGTTATGGTAAGGTTGCTGACCAGTTCCAAACCCTTTTTTTTTTTAAAGATTTCAGGAACTAGACATGTTTAGACCATTTCTAAAATTTGGGTTTTTAATCATAAGGAACATCATGTTTGTGTCTAGTCTTTCATGCAGCAGCTTGAAATAAAAAGAGAATCGTTCTTGAATGATATTTTTGTCAATTAGTGAACAGGATCAGAAACAACGAGCTGGAAGACTAAACCTTTACAATCTAAAGGGGGAGCTTAAAGAGTCGGAGCAGATCTGTGAATCTTTTACAGCATTTCATGATGTGGTTTAACAGACAATCTATATCTCAGACATTTTTAGTTTGAACCTCAACGCTGTGTGTGTTATCCATTTGATTCTGCATTCCTTTTGCCACTCGATGGTCCCTTGTGGATTTATTCAAGCCACTTCAGAGAGAACAGCAGCAGTGAGATTTGATGCAAGCCACTGTTTAAAAGGCAGGCCACAGACTTAACAATAGATTTTTACTTCACCTTTGACATTCAACATGTCAATGCAATGCTGAGTAACTCCTCTCTCTGCAGCTCCTCTCCTTATTACCTTCTTTGGCAGAAGATTGTGTGCCAAAGCTTTCTCTTATTCAATCTCATAATCTTTTCCCCTTTCACTCCCTCCAATATTCCCTGCTGCTTTCACTTAACAGCAACACAACCACTACAGTCTGCAAAGCACTGCACCCAAAGTAAAGTACAAAGCTCAAGTTCTGCGCACACTCGGACCACTACGGTTCT
The DNA here is from genome assembly GCA_903067075.1 of Micropoecilia bifurca. NCBI lineage: Eukaryota > Metazoa > Chordata > Actinopteri > Cyprinodontiformes > Poeciliidae > Micropoecilia > Micropoecilia bifurca. Next base: position 65,030 of record CAEGAF010085974.1, on the reverse strand, counting down.
GTCTGCAAATCGGAAGAGTTCCGCATTTCCCCTCCTGCATGGTCAGTATTCCAGGGCCTATAAGGCTCAGACCCATTCTATTGCAACCTGCTTAAATATGCTCACTGTCAGCACTTTCTCCAGCAGCCTGGCACTCTGTTTATTTTTGCCGGACACAGGGTTGAATGGACTTTAATAAATACTCTGGCCGAGAGAGTCAGGGAGCCAGCTAAGCTTGTCACAACTTGTAACCTAGCTGGTGCACCAGTTCAGACCTGCTATTGGATGTTCACTTAACGGATGAGTGAGTGTAAAACACTCTCACCCAAGCTCTTTCGAAATTGCACTGGTCAGGAATCTGAAGGAGAATCTCTGCACACACCGACTGAGCTTCACACGAGCGAAAGGAGACACAAATGCCTGCAGAGTTAAGATTTTGGAAAACTGCATCATATAGAAAAATGGAAAAAAAAAACTTTCTAAAACACTGTGACAGCAACTGAGGTGTTATTTGTTAAGGTGATGCAAAAGTATGAATATTTTGCTGAAACATTTTAAATGATGAGCATTAGGCAAGGGAAGCATTTCAGCTTCATACTGGATGGACACATCACTTCACGTCAAGCTTTGTTGCTTCGATTGACTTCCCTTTAGGTTTCAGGATTTAACTGGGAGTTACTGAAAATTCCTCAGTGGTTTCATCCGGTGTTAGTCTCCAGAGATTTGCATTAGTGTCCAGAAACACCTTTGATCATTCTAAAGACTTTGATTGGATGTGTGAACAAGGGGGCCACTTTCCCATCATGGATCCACTGGATTAAAGGAGAGGGGCTATTTATAATTTTGGGACTTGTTTTCAGGTCAGTGCAGGCTTTCAGTAGCAATCACACAAACACATTTCAGTGGCAGTGGTGCAGAGCAGAGGAAGGAGGCGGGCACCTGGGTACGGTTTCAAACTCAGTGAACCTATTACGACAGCACTCTCTGTTTTCAGTGGATAGTTCCAGCAAACTGCTTGCATGAATAAAGAGTCCGAGCAAAAGGAGAACACTGGAAGGAAAAGGGGGGAAAACCCAGAGACTGTGCTGTATAAAAGGCCTGAATAACTGAGCGGGTACAGGTGGAATCTCCTACAAATAGGCCATTCAGACGAAAATGACCCTCGTGGATTATATTTATGACTGCAGATTACATGTTGCAACCATGGATTTTCCAATTCAGAGCTTTGAAACTCATCGTTGGCAGCAATCATTAGGAGCAGAGCTTCTTTGCTGAGTCAGATCCATCAGGCTTCACTAACAGCTGGTCTCCGCTCCCCCTTCGTCCATGCGTCACCTTTCAGAAGCCATCAGAGCTCGTAAACATGGCCTCAGTGATGCCTGAAACAAGTTTCCATGCTACATTAATGTGTGCAGCAGTGAGAGAGAGTCTCTAGTCTAACAGCTGCCATCCCTGCCTGCCTGGCAGCAGCATCACTTTGCCATTAATTTGTCGCACCTGACAGCCGACTCTGTTGGGCAGCCTCTGTCTACACCTCTTTGCTGCTTTGTGCCTTGGAGGGACATCTTTTGCCCGAATGAGAATAAGCCTGAAATATGGTTAGGGAAGAGAATGGTATGGAACAGAGGCCCAAGGCTGTTACATTTTATGGGTATCTAGGCCAGGCCACATAATTTGGTGGAAAGTTAGAAATGTAGGACTGAAGTCCATGTTCTTAACTGTGCTGTGCCATGTTTGACACAACTGGGACTACATCCAAGTCCAAATCGGCCAAGCCACAACTTATTTGAGGTAATTGAAATCTTAAATCAGATTAAAGACAATCTCAAATTTAACACCCAAACATTCCCATTTGTGTCTCCATGTCTTTGGTAAATCTTAAATTAAAATCAAATGATCTGCATTTATCAAAATAGGACCAGTTTACAACAAATATGATCTCAGGCTTCTTAACTAAAACACTGAAGTTAGTTTAGGTAAAATTAAACACATGCAATAGAAGCATGAATAAAGCAGAAATGTTTCTACGTATGGAACTCCAAAGGTGACGTTTTCAGGACGATGTCAGGAGGCTTTAATTAGAGAAATATGTCTGATGTATTTCACCTTAAACATTAAAATATTATGTTAAACCACCTTCTTTGTCGGTCATGGTTCTATATTCTTTTATTTAATTTAATAAAACTTCAGACGTGTACTGAATGTCAGAAAAATATTGGTTACAACAAAAGTTTGACAGGAAAACTAAGCAGACAAAACAATGGCCTACCTGCTGAATTCACATTATAATAACAGCAGAAAACCAATAAGTGAAATTTTATGTTACAAGTGTTATTATTTATTTTTTGGCTTTAGCCTTAGACCATAAACTGACAAATGATGTTTCTAGAACCTCTGAGCCATCTCATCTTTGCATTAGCAAAAAAAAAATTACATACGTCATTAGGAAGCAATGGTAAAGGAAACAGTTACTGTATGAGTTCATTAAAGACTGATGGGGCACGTCCCATTGGATAGTTTGACCAAATCTATAATATAGGATGTAAATAGTGATGAAAAAAATAATAAATAGAAATTCTTGTCTTTTTGGGAAAAGATCAAGAAAAAAGGTGACGTTTCAGGAAAATGTTTTTTTGCCCGATACTTTTCTGTTTATTAAGAATAGATTAATGTAATCTGACCTTGAGGCATCAGGTACATTCAAACTAATCTGTCATTTTAGCAAAGACAGGGATGTACCATCCCATATGAATTATCATTATCTGAGATGATATTAATCATCTTCGCAGCTCACTGACATTAAGACTCGTTTCAGGTCACTGCAAGCAGACATAGACGGTCAAAGGCGTGGAAATCTAAAAGTTGAAGATGTTACTGAGAGAAAATATGTTGCTGTCATTTTAACTCATTAGAGATCCACACTGTTATTGATGGCGCTGACATTCACCTCAGTAATAGAACTTGTTGCAAGTTTGCCAAAGTTTAAAGCAGAATTTGCATCTCACAGGGTTGAAAACTAAAAAAATCAATGCAGATGTAGCCTCAAGCAAAGCACTCTCCCTCTGAAGTATGGTCTTGCTGTAACACTGTTCCCATCATTAACATGCAGGAAAACTGCAAGCACACATTACTACACACATCAGCAGGCAAACTAGCGCACACGGTGGCCTTGGCTTGCAAATGGGCAACGTTTAACAAAAAGCTCCAATAAATGAGGTGTGAAGGCTGGGCCTCTCACCTGTCAACATGTGACACTTAAAACCGTAATTTGTTTCCCTGAGGAGATGTGCTTTTAAACAGATTGAATTTCCCTCAAGACCCACGTTTATCTATCTATTATCTATAAAAACCTTTTAAAGATATTTTAAGTCCAAGGCCAATGCTGAATGTTGAAGCTTAAACAGGCAAAAGCAAATTTACTAAATCAAATGTCCACAGGGTCCTTATATGACATGATTTGTCAGAGTGTAATAAAGATTTAGCTGAAGATAACATTTCATCATTACATGCTTTTCTCTTTTACGCATATTCCCTCAAAAAAACATGATGTTCACAAACAGGCTCTCCTTTGTCATCGTTGAATGTCAACATCCCCGTTACCCTATCAGCTCCCTCTGCCTGAAACCTGAGACCACCAAACACCTGTTCTTTTGTGTGGGCTGGCATTTTACTGCAGGATTTCTCAGACATGCAGTGGACCCTCTCTTTTGGTTCATTTCACTTTCTACTCTCCTTGTACAGCTTGTCAGCCCCTTTTCTCTCACTCCCTTATGCTTTTCCATTCATTGTTTTTAACCATTATCATTTCTCACTCACCTTGCCCATTTATCACAGCATCCCTGTCCTTTTCTTATTTATTTCTAAACCCTCATTGTTCCTTTTTTCTGTCTCTCCTGGCTTTCATTGATTGTTTTCCTTTCATAGCAGTCAGACATTACTAAACTCTCAAGTCCTCTCTCACTTTGACTTTTGTCTCCGTCAGTGTTATCGTCTCACTTAACTTTCTTCTTGCTGCCTGGTTGCTTCAAGTTTCCTTATCATCTTTTTCATATTTTGGAAAAGTAACAATTTGCCATCTATTTTAAAATCTTCATTAAAATGGAGAAACTAACAGTATTCAGTCAATGTCAAAAGTACAGCACTAATTCAAAGACAACAGTATGGGCCTTTTTGCATTGTTTATCTTCCAGCAGACACTTGAAAAAAAATTCACAAAAGCCATTTTGAAGTTCATGCTAAGGTTCTGCTTCAAATAAAGCTGAGAATTATTTTGTGCTAATTAATTTCCGAACCATCAAATTTATAAAACATTTCCGTTTGCACTTTGCTTTGTTGGAATATTAGCCTCCCCGTAGGAACAATACTACTCAAGGATTATTTTCTACATTTAACATTTCTTCTTCTGCAATATCTGCAGATGCACTACGCATACTTCTACAGCAATATATCAAACCTATTCTCTAACAAACACAATGTGTTTTTCCAATCTTAAGTGAGAATATACAACTTGATTGTATTCAGTTGATCATACAAGTATATTGCTAAAAAAACACACAAAAAAAAACCTTTCTAAGCTTGCAGTGCTTTCTGTCCTCCTCCCATGTTGACCATTCTGCCTATTGGTTAAATTGAATATTATTGGTGAACAGTTCTCTGAGTCTTTAAAAAAAGTAAAGTACTGTTAATTTACCATTTACAAACTTTCCAAAATGAGGTAAACAAAATAGTTGTTTGCTGTGCTGCAGAGGTTTGGCCCAGACGAGCTTGTGTAGCACTAGCAGTTTACATTTTTCTAAACAGTTTTAGCATAAAGGCACATGCAGATTTTGTGCATTTACTTGAAATTGCCTTACCTAATTGCACTGTAAGCGTGTTTATATTAACTGTAAAGTACCATTTCGTTATGTAATTCTTTTGTTTCCCCTTTCTCTCTTTTAGTCAAATGATCAGCATACATTAGAAAACCAAAAGAAGTAATCCGTCCAGGAAGTTTTGTTCAACAGATACAGCAGCAGGAAAGGTCAGAAGGAAAAAACTGTAAAATATTAATGAAGAACATCAAGTTCTGTCGGTGTAAAGGCATTACGGAGAAATACTGTTTAACTCTCAGTGCAGTGCTATAAAAATATGAACTGCAGCTCTTTATTGGTCATAGTTACTCACAGCTCACTTTAATGTGGGAAATGACCAATAATGTATCTGTTTCTCTCATCTACTATAAACTAATTTCTCTAATTCAAACATCAACATTCATACCCTCCTGTCTTTTTCTTTCCGGCTATGTACCAATCCGTCTTTGCTGCCTTTTTTACAACGGTTCATCCCAGTACTCTCAATCTCTTTTATTCCCCAACTAGCCTTCATTCTGCTTGTATGGAAGATGAGGTAAAAGAAAGGAAAAGAAACCCTCTAACCCTTCCCTCATCTCCTTTCTTTTTTTGAAAGCTAGCCTTTGTGTAGCTGCTGGGAGCAGCTCCAGTGTCTCCAACCGCAGCCAGGGCTCTTTTCATCGGGAAAGGTTTGAAATCTAACTGACCCTATTCATGGACTGCCAGGCCTCTGCCTGCACTCATGCTACATAATACGAGGCAATGCCGAGACTGGGGAATGCGAGTTATTCAGAACAGGGGGAGAAAACAGCATAAAAGCACAGAGGGGAAACTGGATCAGATCAGCAGAAAGCAATTAAAATGCAAACATTTTGATGGACCCTGAGCCTCCCTTTCCCTTTACAGGGTGTCCTCATCTGAAGGTCAGCATTTAGTTATTGTATATTCATGGATCTGTGAAGGTTTTATTTTGACCTCACTTTCAATCTGAGGTTTAAAATTGGCACTTATATTTCTTCTCAGTATGACTTATCTTGCTCATTAGTTATGCTGTGGTTGGTCTTTTTGTTCTGCGCTTCCCAGTGAATCCCTGTCAGTTAAACAGTTTGTCTGCTGCTTTTTAGCTTTTCCCAGTGGGATTTTTTTCTTCTCCTGACGAACAAAGAAGGCTTTTCTCGATATGCCATTTTTCTTTACAGTCATGGTACAAAACACAGGAACTTCCAATGACCTCTTAAAGTTTCTAACATCCTGTCAATTTTGCTAACGTCCAAATCACAAGCTCTATTGTGTCTATTGAAAAAGAAATGAAAATAAAAATGATTGTGAAAAATTGAACAGTTTTGTATAAAACATGAAAAATTCCACAGCTTAGAAAACCGAGCTTTTTCTTCACTGTTTCATTTGCTGTTGATATTAACATGTTGCATCTTTTAATTGTAAAAATACAAACATATTTATGTTTAAGCTCAATTTTAATCTTATGGGATACATTTTTGACAGTTTAACTGGCAGATCCCAGTATGTGGCTGAGGTTTCTTGCTAGCTGCACTGGTAGTCACTGTAGTCACATTTCAGAATATATTCAGATTTTTATGAATGTTAAACTGTCATTTTTTTTTTAGGATTTGTAATGTAAAAATATATATATCAAATGATATTGCCTAGCAGGCATGTACAGAATAACTACTTTCTAAATGTTTCATTGTGATAACACATGAGCAGTATGTACACATACAAGGTGAATTTGTACAGTAGTCCTTGGTATCAAGGACTGGTCACTGTAAACTTTTTGCAAAGAGTTCATAAAGATCCTCCCATCTCTCCTGTAAGATTTTACAGAATGGAGGGGCTCATTAAGATAAGAAATTGAATATTTCTCAGCATCAAGTGTAGAATTGAGCTGCATTCTATTTTAGTATTCAGTCTTTAATATCTTCTGGGTCTCTGCAATAGTGTAAACTGTGAAATAGGACCAAGGAGAATAGCTCTACTTGATTAACTGAGGATTTGACTAACGGAAAAAAAAATAATGAAACTGTATCTGAAGCAGAAACTGAATATTTTCTTTTAATAATTTCTTAAAGATGCTGGGCCTACAGGGATGTATTCAGACATTTAAAGCCTATATTACCTCTGAGTATTAAATTCCAGTGGCTTCAGCTTTGATTTCAGAAGAACGTTTTAGCTGTATGAATGTATTCTTCAGATAGAAAGTCAGCTCATTAACACAGTCACTTTCAGTTCTTTAGTAAAGTTTTCCACTGCAGCTGAGATTGTAGAGTTCAGGTTCCAGCAGACTTATCTTTACTCAAAGAAATGTACTCTGACAAATGATTCTAATATTCTACTCCGGTTAAGTGTGAAGCATTTCTAAATGTCATAAAATCTCCATCTAGCTGACAAAAGCTTTTCTAACCGGTTCCAAATATATTAAAACTGATCAACTGTCATGAGGAGATGAAAAACATAAGTGTATTAGGGAAACTAAAACGTTCATTAAAATAGTTTTGTTACATTTTGGAGAGCATCGTCACGGGCCTCAGAGTTTTCACAAAGTCATTTCTTTGTAGTCATGGATATGTACCTAGAAATTATGTTTGATTTCACTCTTACTGCAATATTATCTTTGAACATATTTTTAAAGATCAGAATGTAGATGCTCTTTATATATCACAGTGCTTAGACAGCTTTCTTTAAGACACTGTGTTCTTCCTGTCACAGTGATGTTTTTTATCAACATGTTCCCCGTATAACCCCAACATTGGTATTTACAACTCAGAGTTTACGACACACCGTCTTTGACCCTGTTGCTGAGCAGGTAAGATTCTTGCTGTTTGACTAGAGTGTTGACCAGTTTTAGGGACTGCTAATGAGTGGGGGGGGGAGGGGGGGGGGGGTTGTGACCACGTCTTGTTTTATACACTCAGTTACTCCTTTTAAGGAATCAGCTTCCTGAAATTGCAGAGACTCTGGTGTGTAGTTTTCCCCCCTCTGCAGAGTATAGGATTGCAAATATACAATCTAGGGCTGTAATCAAGCAACCGGTTGAGAATCGGCAATCCAGTCAGGGACTAGATTACAAGATGAACTGTCTACCTATTCTGAGAGCGCTCTGGGCAAGGTTATAAAGGATGCCTCTCTGTTATTGCAGTCACTTTCTTTTGGCCATGACTCGTCGCCCCACTCCTTCAGCTGCAAAATCCCCACAGCATAGTGTCATAACCAATTTTTGCCATGGTACCAAGTTGATTTGTGGCTCCTGGTTTAGCATTTGTTTCATCTTGTCAGTGCTTGTGTGTGTGGTGTTTTTTTTTTCAAGCGAATAAGAGCCTCTAGGTAAAATCTATTTCTGGAGGGTTATTTAGTTTTACTCAACATTGTAACAGCAGTGAGAGATGATGATATATGAAAAAAATAAACATAGCAGGAAAGATCTATAAAATTTCTTCCGCAGTTGAGAACCTTCAAATTGTATTCAACATTTAAAAGGATACTTCGAGTGATAGTGAGTCTTTACATTTGCCAGGTTTTAACTAGCAGCAACTCAGCTCCTAAAACTGTCCCAGAGCATCACTGATGCAATAACCACCAATCTAGATGCATTGGTTTTAAAGTCACAACAGATCATTTAAACTACAAGAAGAAGCTTTACTTTTAATTTTAAGTGATTTTTGCTAAATATTCATTAGTGAACAGCAGCATGTGGAATTGAATTAGAGCCTATGCATGAGGCTGCCTAATTAATGTGAGTTGTAATGGTTTTCGGAGGTGGTGCAACACAGAAATTATAATCCACTCTTCTTTTAATCTCATGCAACACACTCTTATGGTCATATTTAGCACAGATCAAACTGGAAGTCTCTGTTACCTAATCTATCAGAGTAAACTGAAAATATGGACAAAACGTGCCTGTGTCAATACAGACAAGCCCAATGTTCTGTGTTTACACTGCTCAATGGGACGACCCTGAGGCTTTCCTGGACCATAATGGGAACACCAAAGTGTGAAATATCTTATGCAAAGAAACCAGGCAAGTGATGGAGCACCGAGCCACCGTTTGGCACTAAGCTGAGAGGGTCAGCAATAAATGGAGGATAAAGAAAACAAAGCACTGACAGTCTGTTTTGGCTGCTGTTCTACAAGTAAAGCGGCACCTTTCCAAAGCTGGCTGAGCGAGGCAAAATGTTCGCAGATTGTTTTTTTTTTTTCTTTTCATGCAGAGAAAATAACACTCATTATGTCTTTACCTTATTGAGGTTGATTTGTTTTGTGCAAAGAGGAACATAAAATCACAGCAAATAAGTTAAAATGGAAAATGAGAAAAGGTTTAAGGGTTTCATTCAGTCTAGCTGCTGACATCACCTATTGACACCTGTGCATACATGATTATTACATACATGATTATTCGAATAAGAATTGTATGAAAACCTGAGCTGGCACTTTTATACAATTTACTGTGATTTGTGAACCTCTTTTTAATCAGCTAAGTATTATCAATGAAAAAGTATGGAGTAGAACTATTAGTCATAACAATATCAAAATACATCTTTTACTTTTTCATAAGTAAAAACATATTTATGTAAAACTTGATGTTTCATATTTTCATGAAAAGTGAGATTTGGACAGAAGATTTGCTCACAACAACGTATTGGACACTTGCAGAAAGTCTAAAAATCATAATATAATTTAGTGAAAACATTGTCTTTGAAACCAATAAGGCCAATGGCTGTAACTATAAGACCGGGGTCCAGAAAGTGTATTGAGGAATTATTGAGACACTTCAGCCTGGAGATCAGACTGAATGATTCAAACAATCTGTCAGGTTGTCTGGTCCACATGTGTTTTGTAGATCTGAAGAAGTCAGACAATCATTTCCCTTGAGGTTGATGACTTTTGTTGAGGGAGATTTTGTTTAGTTTAAGGTACCTTAGTTGCTTTTAAGAGCTATCCAGTGATTGTTAACCCAAAATAGGACCTGCCTTCAGATTCTCAGCATAGCACATTGTCCCCACTGTTGAGTTTAATCGTGCTTCTGGTGATATATTAACCAATAATGTGCATTAGACTGATTTGTAGTTGATCGAGAAGCAGAAGCAGGTCCTCTTTGTCTGAGACCAGCTCTTTCAAACTAAAAAAGGTGGACTGCTCCTTTCAGTTTGGAGGTCAGTCTCTTCTGACCTTCACGTGTGGTCATGAGAGATGGCTCCTAACAGAAAGAACAAGATCCTTGACTATAATAGGCTTTCTCAGTAGGGTGGCTGATTAGAGCCTTAAAGATATGGTATCTACTTAAGATACACACTTCCCTTTTGGAGCTTTTCCAGACATCCTGTTGAGAGCAGACCCCATGGCAGACGCTAACCTGTTGGAGGGAATACAATAAATCTCCTTTCAGGCCTGGAATCCTCAGTATGAGCTGTAGAGTGTTTCTGAGGACAGGGATGTCTGGATCACCCATGTCTGATCAGTGGCAGATAATGAATGAAAGTTTAATCAAATGTCTCACTAATTTGGGAGTCCCGAATAAAGAATAATTTTTACAATTTTATATTACTATTTGAGAAAGATCAAAAACACTACCATGCAATCGTTTATCAAACAACAAAATTCTGCAAGCTGTCGGTCTTCAAACAAATCCAAGATATCAACTCTGCAGTTTCACAACGCAAACATTAGATTTGCAATTGTAAAGCAAAGTCTGGAATACTCTAACAAATCAGTCTGGATACCACACACTGAATGAGTGCAAGGGATCAATTGCATCAATTTGCCTTGCCAGAAGTTTATGTTCAGAAGGAACCCTGATACAAACCATGAGGGCTCAGCAAACATCCCAGCACAAACGCATCCAGGCACATTCAGTTACACTAGTGTGACGCCCAGATTTGCTCTGTGACCACCGACATGGCTTGTTGAGCATGAAGAGGGCTGTAGGTGGTACCAGCTGTGAAATAACAGTGTGTGTGTTCTAGTGGGATGGGGGGGGGGGAGGGGGGCACTTTATTGCTGCAATTAATAAAACATTTCAAAATTCACTTGATATTTGGCATCACACCATTGATCTACTGCCAGACTTTGTTAATTTACAGCATTGTTTCCTTTTTCATGCAGATAAAAGGACAGAACATGTGTGAATGATTAATCACTAGAAATAATGGAAATGATCGTTATAAATAAGATGTATAGAACATCACAGGAAAATAGTCAAATAAAAAAGGAATTACAAAATGTTTACAGCTTGAAGTAAAACCTAAACAAAAATATTAAAACATGTTAGAGCAATAATTAGAAACTAGAACCTGTAATCTAGTCAAGGGTCAGAGTTCATGAAATGATTAACTAAATGAAACATTGTGGATAACAGGTCCAAATTCCAGTAAATACTGGTTAAGTTTATCTTTTAATCTAATTTGTTTTAGTCTCAACACACAGACAAATGTGTGTAATGGAAGTAACTATTTAGCTATGAAAATATATCTCTGTATCCAATTCTGCAAATGACCTTGGAATGGCTGCAGACGTTCAATGTGAATTAGCAAAGTAAGTGAGCAACAAAGACCTGCTCTGCTCACTCTGTAAAGGAGAAACTCATTTGTCCACTGAATGTTAACCATCGGATGTTTTTACATCACAGCAAATAGAAAGTCAATGAATAAATCCGGCTCTGGTGCTTCCAAAGCATCACATGTTACATTCCTGTTCAAAATCCGTGAGAACACCTTCCAGAAAGTGTGATTCCTTCCATCTGACTGTGTTTTATTCTTCACTGCCTCTTTCTGCACCACTTAACACCTCAGCTTCAGTACAAAGAGTAAAGTCAGTGAAGGTAACTCGTTCCCTTTGGAAATTATTCTTAGCCATCAGATTTTTGTCTTTAAATAAAATTAGAGATATCATTTAATCATGGAATTTTATTTTCAAACAAACCATAAAGAAAATGTTCTCATAAAAATCTGAATTTTACAAATACAATGATATCATTACTTTACAATGCTATGCAAAAAGTATTCATATCTCAAAACTTTATATATAGTGTTGTGTTGTAGCTCAAACCAAGGAACACAGCTGACAGGTCAGGGAGAAAGTTGTGAGGAAGTTTATAGCAGAAGTTAAAAAATAATAATAAACAGTAACATTTAAATACCATTGAGGATCATTTGATCCCTCATTCAGAAATGTACATATTATAGCACACAGAAGCTTTCAGTCCCGTCTGACTGAGCTATTTAACAATGGATGGCAGCTAAAAATGTCAGTCACTAGTGACATTAAGATACTGACAAAATCCTAAAACACATGCAGCTGCCACTTCAGCCAAAGGAGGGTCTCCAAAATAATTACTCTAAAGCACTAAATCCCAAATGCATGCCACACCTTTCTGAATTATATTTGGAAAAAATTTTGACATAATTTTGCTAATTTTTCTTCCACTCAGTAATTTTGACATAGAATAGCAATAAAACATCCTAAAGTTTGTGGTTGTAGTGCGTCCAACTTATTCAAGAAACCTTCTGGACACATTATACAGCTGCTCGCTCCAGGAATACTGTGTTGCCAAAACATTTTCCCTTCCATATGCATAAAAGATTATTTTTACTTTAGCAGTTAGATTATTCAACAAACCGTTACTCCACTATTATTTCTTTAAATCAGACTGCTTACAGTACACCACAAACTGTAGTTATTCAGAAACAAAAATTTGACTTATAGTGCTTCCTAGTGACATTACCTTTGAACCCCTCAATGCAAACTGACATGAAAAAAAATTAAGAATGTAAAAATAACTATTTTTGTTTTTGCAACTGCATTATTAACCGATTTAAAACCTGGAAGAAAATGTTAAAGTGAGGGTGCATCCTAAACTTATTCTGTGTAAATATTGTTGTGCTTTTCATTCATAAATATCTAAATGATCAGTTCCCGGTTTTCTATTATGGGACGTCATTCTCCAAAAGAAAAAAAAAAAACTATTGTCGCATGCTACAGTGATGCTAAAACTATAACCACATGGACACAAAGTTAGTTTAGTCACCTGTCAATCCAGTCACTTTTGTTTTTGACATTCCAACTTGGAAGATTTGTTTCCAAAGCTGTCGTCCTTTATCTGTAGTCTGCTCTTTCTCTGTAAAAATCTCTTTTTTCGAGCATTTGCTGAAACACTTTTTGTTCTTCACTGGTTGCATCCATGAAGTCTCCTCAGTGATTATGTGTAATTGCAACTACTCTTACATTTGCCTCATTCTTTTCCATTTAACTCTTTTCTCTAAGCTGGAATCTGATGCTAGTTATCCAAATAAAAGAACTTAATTAGTGCAGCTGCTAAAGTAAATCAGCCCATGAGATTATTTCTGCTTGAACAGCCGAGAAATCTTCTTAATGCTGGACTTTGCTAAAATGTGCATTTGGCCAAGATGCAGCCCTTTCCCATGATTCTCTAAGTGCTCATTTAACTGGAGTTGTGTTTCTGCTCCAGCTTTTGTGATGCTTTAAAATTGAATTGATTCTGGAATGTTTTTATTCCTACTGTTGATTTTTGGAGGAGGAAGAGGTCCAGGGCAAAGAAAGAATGCAATGTGAGCGTGGAAAAGAAAAGAATTATACAAGGGAGAGAAGGAAAAGAGACAGAAAACAAAAGACGCCTGCACAGGCGGACAGAACAGTGGAACCATCTCATGACTTAAACATTCTGGGGGATAAAATATTCCCACATTGCATGGATACTTTTCGCTGTAAAACATGAAGCTTCAGCAGTGTGAGAAGAATGCATAAATGAGCTATTGTATCAGTGTAGTGTAATCACTTCTGCTGCTTTGGGTCAGATGGAGCTTTTGTGGAATGAAGTGAAAAGCAGGGAGTAAAAGGAACAATGCCAGAAACTGTCCTCTAAGCTGATAAAACAGTTCAAATCTTAATGCATCTTCTTGTGTGACTCCTGCATCTTTTCCCAATAACAACAAATTCACAAGATCAGTGATTATGTAGAAGAAATGCATAAGAAATTTGAATTAAATATGCACAGTCTGACATTTTGGATGCACTTGTCATTTATTCCAAGCTTATGAAGAAAGGTCATTGTAAGTAAATGTGATTTTCCACTGTGATTTTCCTGTCAAGGCTCGACTATGTTTAGAATATTTCTATTTCATGGTCAACATCTGATTTGCTTTCAGTGCTGTAATAATTTTCTGCGAATGCATTCTGGTTTCACTTTTTTGATGTAAAATCAAACTTGAAGTTTATGGCTGGAGCTTTCTAATCTCAAAAATGTGATGTTTCTCTTCTAAGTACCATCTACTGTGATTGATCACAATATTACCTTTTGCACCATGCATGTTAATGCATATTAAGGTCTAATTTCGTTACATTACAAAATTTTGATCAGTGTTTGCAGTTACACTATTTTTGTAATACTTCTGGTTATACCTTTTAGTAGATTGTTTCATCCTTGGTAAAAGACTATTTGGATTTTTTTTAAATGTGCAGCTTGTAATGTCAAAAATATACATAATGTATACAAATATACCTGGTTAAATAAATAAATAAATAAAACATACAATGATTAATCACCTGGATTAACTATCATTGATGCTGAGAGAAGAGCAACATCAAAAAGATATTCTTGGAACCAGTTGGAATTTTTTTTTACTCATTCAGTTTTCACAGAAACTAGACTTGATCCATCTACCACTCTAGATCTGAGACATGCTCTACCATCGTCGTGCTTCAGGATAATCTTTTCTCACATATAACAGATTTTTATGTAAAGTGCATAATAGTAGTAGTAGAAAACTCGAGTAACTTTACAGAAAGTTAGGAGCTTGTTTTAAGTAAATAATTCCTTCGAATTGATAAAAAGTACTAGTTCTCCTGGCAGATTTTTTTTTTTACTTCTAACATGAGAAAAGTCTTGTTATGAATGAATATTATCTAGCAGTGGAACTAATATAGGATATCAATTTTCAGGATTTCTTGACTTAAACAAGCTCCTATATCTTGCTGAAAGGTTACTTGTTAGATTTGGCTTAGCTGAAGTGTACCAAGATTGTTGCTCTAAAAATAGACAAAAATACTCAAGAAATTGTTTTTGCAGTGTAGCAGGTTTAATTTAATCAAAAGATAGAACTTCATTCGTTTTTCTTCATGTTTTAGATAAGAAAAATATGACCTGGTTTTGAACCTAAAAACATGTATGAATGTTCTATAACAACCAGCAGGCAACACGACACACTTAGCACAATGAAGTTTGAAGTTTCTGCATTAAATGTTTGTTAATTAGCCCCTTCAGTCAAACTAGAGTAGAACGATGGAAAGCTGCTGGCGCTGCTGGCGCTGCTGCTGCAACCAGCACTGAACACAAACTGGAATGCAGTGAAGGTCAGATTCCATTAGAAATGTTTTACGGCTCAGGGCGAGTGGAGGGCCCAAAGGAGGGCTTGCACTCTCGCTTGCCTCACTGACTTCAGAAAAACCACAAATTCCTCAGGGTTATTTATCTGTAGCCAGGTGATTTCCAGGCCTGACAAGCTTCACACTGATACATGACGAGAACAACAAGAGTGTATCTGGACCAAGATGATTTAAACAGTTCATGAGGAAATTGCTTAGAAAAGCATTATCTTTCAGAAAAGCATTATCTTTTAGTCTGAACCCTAGAAATTCTAAAACTATGGACTTTAAAGGAAGACAGACTTTTTTGTGGAATGGATTTTCAGTAGACCAGAAAGAGAATATCTTAAAAAAAAAATCAATTGTGACATTAGCATTCAACAAAATGAGAGGCATTTTACATTATTATTATCTCTGCTTCTTATGCCAGAGGGTGCATCGTTTCTGCTGTCTGATGCTCAGCAGTAACTTACAAAATTGCATATCTAAACTGCATGGGCTTTGTGTCAACTCTTGTGTTGATTTAGCAAATAAAACAGGGAATTGTGTGAGATATTTGTGATATCATAATCTTTGAATAGAGTCTGCACCCACCACCAACTCTGCGATAACACAGATGTTTCTGTGGTTTGTGAAGTCCACTCTGCTCTTTGATATGCGAAGGCATTAGCATTTAGATAACTCTCCTGAACATGGGACTCAGGTGAAGAGAAAATGCTAGAGAAAAAGAAAATAAAAACCCTGAATAATCAGAAGTTACATTTAAATTAATATTAGCTTGTCTTTGATCAGTATTTGTTAAAATGTCTGCAACCGCAGCTGATGTTTTAATGTAAGTCATCTGGTATATTTCAATAGCATGAGGCATACTTTAAGGATCACTGTTCATTCTGCATTACAAAAACATGAAGTAAAATTGCCATATGGTCAAAAACAGGTTTTTCTTGAATGTATATTTGTGTAAAATATGTTAAATATTATTTACATTTTAAATAAAAACACAATTACTATTTTGTTCCATGTTGGGTAAAAAGCAGAGAGAGGGATCTCTGACCATTTCTCTCTGGGTTCTCTCTGCCATAGTGTCCAAGTAATCTCACCACACAATGTTTGTGCAAAATGAGTTTTGGAAATGTAATTTTGTCTGCTGGAGAATTAATTAAGTTTGCAATTTATAATAGCTGCGGTTGCAGCAAAGCAGTTTGTTTTGGTTTATAGTGAGTTATATTTTTGAAGTAACTGATCACTTATTTGACTAAATTTCCTTTGTTTGGATAATCCAAAGCCTACAGACATACTTGTGCTGTAAACACCTTCAAACACACATATCTTAAAGGTTGCTTACTCCTATGATTAGTGGTTCACTTTTGCCTGGTCACCAGCAGACAAGAAATCAAGGAAAATAATCAGAGTGCATTTCTTCAAATCATCCTTCCTGTTTTTGAAAGATGAAGTGACTTGGATAATTGATCATATCATTTTTCAGGTAAAGGGTTAAAAACCCATGTTTTATTACACGTGAAGGCTCTCCAAGGCTGTTTAGATGTTCAATTTGTCCCCATCTTTGAGGGATAACTTGAACAACAAAGACTTTTTATGGATCCTCTTTTCTCTCATTTTTCAAGTAAAAACATGCAAAGTTTGCTGTGACTCTGATTGCCCTAAATATTTTTGCCATCTTGTAACAAATTCTGTTCTTGCAAAAAGTGTTTTGCTTGGCTAGTAGATGGAAATAAATCTGTCAACATGGCCCACATGCAGAACATTATTTTCCATACTTTTTTATTATTAACTGGAAAGTGTCATTCTTCTAAAGCAAATAAAGAATCCAGATTTTCCGACCATTTTTAAACATATTTAAACTGCTCCCAGAGGGCTGCCCTTTGATGAACAGTGTTGCATATTTGTTTGTCTTACCCTCTGACAAGCTGCAATGATAATAGGCAGGTGAAGTATGCTGACAGTGCAGAGAAGTCCAATAAAACCCCATGAGTATAAAACTGATGGCTCAGAAAGCTTCAGCATGAAGTAAGGAGATATTTTCAGCTGCTTTCATCTACCGCTACTATGCTTTGCACAAGAACTGCATGCTTGCCAATATGAATTACACCATGTAGGGAGTTGATGCAGGAAAAGTCTAACTCTGATGATTTTCATATACTTCCTCATTTAACTATGTGTCCAATATTGCATGGATAATGCATTTTGTGACCTCTGACTTTCACAGGCAAGTCTGAATGAAGCATGAGGAACATCAATGAAATTGTGACCAATGTTAATATCATGTGTGACAAGGCTCAACTGACTCTGCTGCATCAACTGTCAATACAGAAAAGACTCCTGGATTTCTCTGAAACTAGAGAAGAACCAGGATTCATGGAAAAGCTTTCCACACTTAACTGTTAAACAACTCTACCCACAACTTTCCCCCCCAAATATAGACATATAGACATAGATTTGATTTTAAGATTGGCTGGTCAAAAGAAAGGGTGAAAGAATGACGGAAAAATGTAAGAAGTAGTTTCAAAAGTTTCTCTCAAGCTCAGGTCCTTTCTAGTCTCCTTCCATTGACCTCATTACCTATTCAATGTGATTAACTGTCTCTGTAGAGTCGACGTTTGATGTCAGAATTTTCCATCAAGAAAGCCACCAGGTACAGTAGCAAAAGAGATCAACAGTCCTTAATAACATCTATTTCAACAGCAGATTATCAGCCACCCCTCCAACATACTGGGCCACTGTGGGATCACTAATAGCTCCATGTTAAACAGGCTAGTTTAACACCACCAAAAGTGCGATTTTTGCAATAACCCATAAAGAAATGTCAATTTTACAAATAAAGACACTAAACAATGTTTTGTGTGAGAACCATTCCAAAAAGTGAAAAATACCATAAGTTCAGAGTGAATTCAGCAGTTTCTAAGATAGCCTAAGTCCACTAGCATTAGCATATTTAGCCGCCAGAAATATGTCCTGTTTTCTACACAATACGAATCAGTAACTGCTGTGGCTCACTAGTTGACTCTCGATTCAATAACCTCTTCAACTCTTAAATGATACCAATAAAATTACATTTTTACTGACCTGTGATATAGAAAAAAATGAGACACACACATTAAGCTATTCTTTAGCATCTCAGGAAGGTTTATTCTTCTTCTGTGTGCAAGGCCTTCTTTATGCCACCAAAGTGACAGGCGCCCCTAGCGGTGGTATATGGAATCTCACTAAATAAGATAAATTAAGGCTAGAAAAACAAAAATAATGTTGGGGTGCTTATTTTTATACTTGGTATTTCCATTACTTATAACAGCTTGCTTTCACCCCTCTATAGACATTTTCAAGTCTGAAATAAAAGAAAAAAAGGGCTATAATTTGTCTTGTAAAATAAAAGAAAACATGTAGTATTCCTTTTAAGGCCAAGTTTCATCTGTGGAAGTACCTCTCTCCCATAACACTGGCAATTTTATTTTTATTTGTAGATCTTCAATGATTCAGAAACAGCTTTTTAATGGTGGCAGTTCAGATGGAATCAGCGACTGAACATGTTGCAAAATCTGTGATTAGAGCATTCCCACCTGTTTCCCCATTTTTAAAATAGCTAGGACCTATTTAAAGTATCCTAAATGGTTTTTACCAATATTGGCTGTATTTAATCAACAAATGTGACCATACAAATAGCGTAGCATTCTTGTGGGACACAGAAACATGTTGCCAGGGAAGGTGCATAACAAAAGACAGAAACCAAATTTTATGCTGGGTAAATTTCTTTAGATGAGAACAATATAAGATTTCCTTTAGAAAGACCACATTCTAATCCTCATAATATGCATAAAAACCTTTTCAAAAACAAAAAAGTTAATGTAACATACCCATCTGATAAGGTCTGATAGAAATCAAATTGTTCCCACACTGTGGGAAACTGTTCTTCTCCTGTCAGAGGTAGCAAGGAATAACAAAAGCTGTACGCTGTGAGCTTTAAACCTTGAGTCGGCTTACCCTGATTCATCATTTACAATTCAGCCCCTGTTCTCAGGTATTCTTTCCACATTACACCTTTTAGTTGATGTGAACCTCCAGTCAGACTGTAATAAATGACTAACCCGTCACAGAGATCAATTTGACCTTCGGGATGAAAAAGACAGCCCAAATCCTCTCTTAAAGTGACAGTGCAATGACAGATGCTTTTAAGCTTTCAATTCTGTTTTTTTAAATGATTGAGGTGCACAGAAACATAAATAAATCTCAGTCAAAATGTATCTCATTGTTTTTTTTTCTTTTCTTAAATAAAAGTTCACAATTTTTTAAAAAAAAAAATCAATAGTTTATGCACAAAATATCCTTCCACAGAACCTAACACTGCAGTCATGCACACAAAGGGGCAGACGATAGCGCTTGCTTTTCAATACCTTCATTGAAATAAATGACAGTCTCCTCAGCAGGCTGCACCCACTGCGCTTTTAGCTTGAGTGAGAGGGAGAGTAGCAGAGAGCAGGCAACGGATGATTAAAGCCTCACAAAAGGTTGGGAGACGTGACAACACGGCTGCAAGTCAATCAGCAGGCTGCAATATGATCACCAGGTTCCAGGTAATGTGCACAAGGTTAAGATGAAGGAGGAATGAGAGGGAGGAGCAGAGGAATAATAGGCTTATGTTGCTCAACATGGTGACCCCTTAGAAGGCCAGACAGAAAATGTTCTCCCCAAACATAAATGGGTGTGTTTTTGTAGGGTAACACTGATGATCAAATAGTATTTTGGGATTCCCCATTTTTAGTGCTCAAGATGCAGAGCATGGAATAAGTAAACCTGCCTGTGTAAAAGATCTCAAGGTTTGGAGGGCTTTTATCAGTGGCAGGTGGTAGTTAGGATTTCAAAGCACAGGCTCTCTAAATTCCTAAGAAAGTTCGTAAAGACAGGCGAACAAATAAACAAAAAGAATTTTCCAAGGGGACAAAGGCCTCACCTGAATGGTAGGTAGACCTGTGGTGATGGAAAGATGAGCTCTGGAGAAGAATTTCTGAGCTGTCACGAAACATATGAAGGTGCAAAAGCAGCTCATTGTGTTATCACAAGGGTATTTTGTCACTGAATCCGACATGGTGGTAAAACTGAATCCAAGTCACTATTTGCAATTCATGACCTGTGGATGCACGTGTGCGCAAAAGAACAGGAATGTGATTCTCAATATTTGTATTCATACTTGTGTGCTGGTAAAACCATAAGAAATGTGTGCGCTTTGTCTCTTGCTCTTACTTCTACTCACCAACACCCTCCTTGCCCTCCCACCCCTGCCTGTCAGGAGTATGGGCCTCTGATTGGGGGCCAGCGGCTCAGTCGCCACAGAAACTGCACCAAAGCAAACAAAGAGGTGGACTAGAGCTTAGGGAGTATGAGGACACAAAGGGGCTACGGAGCACAGTGGAAGATTTCAGAGGGGACTCAAACAAAGCAGAGCTGCAGCTACACAGCAAAGCCAGAATAAACAGTGCTTGTTGCGCCTCTCATTAACAACGTGGCTTCTTAAAACTGGGCACTAGAATCTGTAAAAAGCCTGTTGTGCACAAGCCTGAGGAATTCAAATGAATGCCGTCGTCCTTCTCTCCTGGATGTGAAATCACATTATTCACAAATGCAAATGACTTTGGTTGAGATGCGATTAGTTAAATTGAACAAATTTTTCAGGCAGTGCATGAATTAAATCAAGTCATTTCAGTTCATCTTAAGCCAATCTAACATTTTATCATACTGCACTGACTTTAATGCTGATTATTTCTGCTAAAGATCCATTAAAATACAATTAAGATTAGATGAGCCCCCATAACACGACAAACCAGTCAATACTGTTATAAAGATAAATGTCCAAAGACTTTTATTATTATAAATTAAACTTCATCAAGAAAACACATTGTTATTGCTTCAAAAAAGATATTTAATAAGCAAAGTAGTACTGGGTATGTCTTTTAAAACTCAAATAATGTTGACCAATGAGAAATGGAAGCTGAAACTGGAACAAAAAGGAAGTCAGTTGCCTGAAGAAGGAGATTACATTTTCTTTGGGGGGCCTGTGGTTGCTCCTGTCCTCAGGGACTCATTAAAAATGGCCTTAACATTAAGGGTCCACTCTCTTTCAACCTGTGTACAGCCATGATGCTGAGATCAAACAGAGTGCTATAGGTGAGGGCACTCTGAATGGCCTAAAGCTGGTCATTCATCCTTTAAAAAGACAGGAAATCAGGCTAAATGGAGGCCCAGCTCCTCCTCTGTCCTGCTAAAGACGCTTCAGAAGTTGCAGAGTTTTTGCAGTGAAGAATTTCAAGTGGTCATGGCCCTTTGATGGAGAGTCCAGAGCCAATAAAACCCAGGATTACTTGTGCCAAAGAAACACACCTGCACTTCATACATTGCCTGGCTCTTTTCCTAATCACTAACCCCAGGCAGGGCAATGAAATGCTTTTCCAACAAAGAAGGCTAAGCACAAAACAATTTTGTTTTCAAATATTTCTAGCGTGTTTTCACTTGTCCAGAATGCATTTCTCAGTTAATTTCCTTGAGGTGGTCAAATTCCTCTTGGGAAACAAAAGTCCTTTGTTTGATTCTACAGTAGAAACACATCTTTGACTTCAGACTTACAATTCTTTTCAAAGAAACTAATTTTTGTAATTCAATTTTCTCTTAATCAGTAAGACCAATTTAGACCTAAGATATAAAAACACCTGCACTTTTAAGAGAAAATGCTGTTATGGTGTTGAATGACAACAAAAACAATGAATGCAAGTGCTGATGTCACCTGTGTTCATTGTGATTATCATAAAGATTGCAAAGTAGCAAAACTCAAAGTGCAGGAATTATAACTTCTAAAATAGGTAGGGAACTAAATAAGTGATAATGAAATTATTGTAAGGACTTGAAAATATTACATTAATATTTTGCTCGCTCTGTTTGATGAAGACTAGAGCAGAGACACTTGACTGTCTCTGCTCTAGTCTATAATGGCTTCAGTTATGAAGCCATTATTAATGGCTTCATAACCCTGTCCAGCATGTGCCTTTGTTTCTCCTCTTGAGTTTCTTTAGATCAGGGCATGACGTCTTGCTTTTCAGATCTTTTAGCCTACTTCATGCAGCCAGACGAGTTCTATTTAAGCATTTTGTTTAAGCTACAGGTCAAATAGTAATCAGGCTTGGGTCGGGGTTAATCAGTCAATTTGGATGGTTTCATTAACATGAAAACTATATGTTGTATTTACTCTGATTAGCTTTTCTTATTTTATTTTTTTTGGACGATCTACAATGTAAAATTGCTATGTAAAAAAGTAAATGGTAAAAATCTTTAAGAAGGCAAACACCTTACTATAACACAGTAGAAGAGAAAATTAAAACAGCTTTTAATCCCACTCTAAAAGCTGAGTTTCTGTGTGAATGATTAGGCCTAGAGGCTCAAAATGAAGAGCAGCTGTGCAGCCCTCTTTCTTCTGTTGGCCTTATACTCTCCATCAACCTTTGCCTCTAAGGTCCACAGCAGATACATGATTGATAACCATGGAGCTGGCTGGTTCTAATTTTAGCCCGTTTTCACTTGGAGACTCTCAAAGCAACAGGTAAATTGGACACAGAAGTCAGAGTTGATCCATGGTGTAAATAAGCCCTAATCAATTATTTTCCATTGCAATGATATTTATGAATAATGTGCTTTTTACAGAATTGTGCATAGTCTTTGAGAATGCAGGTACTGACTGTGCTAATATTACAAATTTTTAATTTAAAATTTTATCAATTTAAATCATGACTGATAATGATTGGTTTATTTTAAGAGTCATCTAAAGGGACACATTCACATTTACCTACTATACATTTTTTCTATAGTATTTACCATCTGAGTTTTTGCACCCTTCAGTTTTCAGGACTCCCTGCGTGAGGATTTTAAGGACTAGAAAAGAAAAATATTTGTCTGTGATCTCACACAGCCCTGAAGAACAATGAGGTAAAGTACTAGCTATCTGAAGAACAACCTGCCTTCAGGGTCTTTTTATTGACGGAATTTATATCCACTCATATGGAAGGTTGCAGTGATGCAACTATCCGTCAACTTTTTTTTTCCAACTTCAGCTTTAACAGTGCTTCCTTCCTCTGTGTTTTGTTTAGGTTTGAAATAGATTGTTAATAGTTAAGTTAAAGTTTGCACAGTTTCATGGGAGAAAATTCAACTTCAAAGAAGTCAACTTTTATTCTGGATGCTTCTCACTTGGCTGTGAAACCTTCCAGCGTATGACCTGAGGGTCATGACTTTAAGACCCTGGCAGGAGTTGTCTTTAAAGAAAAAAAAATAAATAAATCTTACAATCATAGATCACCCAATATTTCAATATTCCTTAAGCACCAAATAATACCTCTGTGCTTCAAAATATATTTAGAAAAAATTATTTTCTACAAGATAATTGCTGAAATGAAAGGCAAAATGTTCTAGGAAAGTATCAACAACTCCTGAGACAGCAGTAAATTAAGGATTTGTCACATTTGTATGGATGACAAATAAACCAAATTCTCTGTAAATGTTGAATTAATTTTAAGTTCTCACTAGTTAACCAAACACATTGGGTAATACATAAGCTGTTCAGGACACGTTTGCTTCCTTGTATTCAGACTATATAAAACTTAAACTCTCTGCCAGTTCCAACATTTCAAAACTCTCCTGTATTTGAATAGCTAAAATTGAATAAAGTGGCACAAAAAATTCAATTCAGTTTTCATACTGACCTCATAAAACATCAGCCACAGCATCAATAAGTGACACTCAATGATTGGCACTCCTAATAACATACAACATAATCTATTCAGCCTTTGAGGTTTTACTTTCTGCAATGAAAATCAATTGAAATGATTTTCTCCTTATGGACTGCATCTTTGTTTTTGGAAAGATGGTATTAAAACTTCTTGCACAGTGTGAAATGTCCAATTCAATATCTGCAGAGATAGCCTCAAATCACAAGTTGTGATTCAGGGCATAAAAGTTGATATTTGTTATATTCAAACAGGACTTTGTTCACAGAGAGAAAAGCCAACTGGGTCATTTTAATTATTTCAATGTCATAGTGTTATCAGGCCAGCAATCTACTCTGTACATGTAGGTCAGGGCCCATTGTCCCTCCCATGTGTGTTTTTTTTAACCATAGCATTTCCCTGACTGTCACTCATGATTAATCTCCTAATGTCCACATGCAAATTCTCAAAGCAGGCCTTCACAGTGTGACTGTACAGCTAATGGGTGCCAGAGGAGTCTTTTTAGCCATGACATGCATATGTATGAGCACGTGTATTCCATAGCAGCAGTTTCTTTTGATCACTGTGTGAAGATTGAGTGGGCTAAGATGAACGATAGTTCAAAGCGGGGGTACATCAGCGGCTGACCACCTGCCTTTCATTCAACACGGGGATAACAGATTGACACAACACACTGCAACACACCATTACCACCCTGTAAAGTCAGGATTCAGATGGCCTCATGTTTCATCAAATAAAGGCTTGCATAACCTTAATAAGAAAGTTGCACATTCTGGCATTCACTAGGGTGGAAAGAAATGGAATTTGTTTACTTGTAATAAGCAACATTTTAAAGTCAGAACTCGCAGCTAAATCATAATTTCTTTGATTAAAAACAAGCAGTTTGTTCATAGAAAAAAAAAAATCTTGCTCATCTGTTCTGTCAGAGCATGTAGCTGAGATGCCGAATCAAAGGGGTGGAGCCTAAAACCTTTCATATTCATCAATGCAACACATAGAGGCGCAGCACCAGAGGGGGCGCCAAAAACAGCGATGACGGACAATGGAGGAAGACTTTGAGGTTCTGCACCCTTATAGATCACGTAGCTGTGGCCTCTGCTTCCAATTCCTCATTACAGGAAATGATTGACTGGACATCCCAAATGTTGCTGTGGGTCGATAGAAAAACCAAAACATATCTGCACAATACACATGCAATTATTTTGCATGACAAATGACAGGAATAATATTTTGAGAGCTGAATAACATCACGAGAGTGGAAGAAAATAGGTAAACCCCCACAAAATCTGAATAAATATACTTATTCTGTCATTTAAAAAAAATATACAGATTACAAGACTAAAATAACAGGTGTAGATTATCAACTGAATGGCTCATCTTAAAGAGTTGAGAGATGTCCATTGTACACTTTCCCAGAGAAAATAATTCAGTACTTCAGTGTTCTTTGGTGCGTAAACTGTTCTGGAGATTTCTTGATTTTAAAAATAATTTAATACTTTTTGTCGTCTGTTGCTCACACAAAAAGGAATTACTACAGAGTCAATCATATAACAGCTGACGTTTTACCAGATGACTGAATTTCACTGTGCTGTTTTACTATTTGGATTGGCTTGAACAATTTTACTAACAGGCAGCAATTCAGCAATACATGGACAGTAACTTTAGAATGTTTTGGAGTCAAGCATTAGAAGCAAAGAGAGGAGGATAAGAGAGAAGTAACAGCTAAGGAAGTGAGGATGACTTGGCAAAAGAGAATGATGGACAATGTTCAGACGTCTGTCAGAGCAGCAGTCACACTGTATGATTTATCTGGAAAAAATTAACACAGACTCAGATACATCTGTGGCTGTGAGTGTAAATATCAGCTGTCCGTGTCTTTGTTCTGAGTGACTTTAGACAGACTTGAGCTCCTTTCCAGAAATTGTCTTGCAATCCTTTTACAATTAAAGAGTTTGTCCCAGAATTTTTATAATTACAATCTGAATCCACCTAAAATAGAAACTACAAATACACTATTGTCTTGCCCTATTTGTATTTTTCCTTCTGAGGTGTTCTTAGGTAGATCATACGTAGTTTGAAAATAAAAAACTTTATATAAAAATTAGATTTTAATAAATAAAGCAACTAGATTCAGAACACATTTGCTATGCTTCTGTACTTGTCTTCAAACCCCAAATATGCTGGATCTTCCTGGGGACTCTGGGACACATCTGGTGCCTCCCATGGTATTTAGCAAATTGTAGCAATGAAGAAATCTTTCTAT
Organism: Micropoecilia bifurca; assembly: GCA_903067075.1. Taxonomy (NCBI): domain Eukaryota; kingdom Metazoa; phylum Chordata; class Actinopteri; order Cyprinodontiformes; family Poeciliidae; genus Micropoecilia; species Micropoecilia bifurca. Next base: position 38,793 of record CAEGAF010085974.1, on the reverse strand, counting down.
TAGAACTAGGAAATTGCTTCTGTCAAGACCACTCAACAGGGGGAGATAGCTCTTGCTTGAATTGGATCTCAGCTTAAAAAAAGAAGTAATCTAATGTGACATCTTGATAACATCCATCATGAAAGAGAAAGAAAAATTCTGTTCTGGTGCCAGAGGGTTTTTGGTTTTAAATTTCCTTTCAGATGGTAGATGTGACACTAATGCTGTATATTTAAAGCAGCTGAACTACTTTTATGAGGTTCCACTGCTCCCCCATCAAAAAGCAAGATTGCCTCAATCGTAGACGATGGTAATTCTGATTCACAAAATAAAAATCAAAGCCTGCTCAGCTGCATCGTTTCATTGAATAAAAACCTTATTATCGCAGTTCTGCGGATGTAGCCTGCATATGGTCCAATTAGCCTTTCAGAGTGTTTAATAAGCACAATCAATGCGCAGGGAGAAGTCAAACTGTGCTGAAGGAACTGCAATTTACTCAGTGGGCTACCCTTCACATATGGGGCAAAAAAAGAGGAGGGGGGAGACCTTTGTGGAAAACATAGCCATTCCTTTTGTAGCATTTTAATGGTCAATGTCTTCTGGTCAAAAGGTGTCTGCAGGATAAAGAAATTCTGTAGGACTAGACCACTGTGGTGGTGATCCAAGCAGCCAAACAAATGCAACCCTATGGTGCCAGAACAACTATACATTTACTGCACAGAAAGAGGCACTTCAGTTAAAGGATTAGTGGGAATCAATTATTGAGGCGGACCACCATTTTCAGTCTCTGCTTCTTAAGATGCTTAACAATAACATCATCACAGACGGGAGACTGATGGCACCTTGGGCAAAATACCAGCAGTAAAAAAAACAAAAGGCATGGTTAAACTCCTAGCGTCCAATTTCTTTGCCTCAGGCTTAAGTTTTTAGTCTCCAGTGGGTTAAATGATGACACTGTGGATAAATAACACAGACTTGGACATGCTAGAACTGAACTTAACAATGTCCTGGTTTCATGTGGGCCAAATGACCTTCTGTTCCCAACAGGCTCAATTCTGCAGAACAGCACAGTCAAATGAACATCCCACACAGTAACATGCAGGTTTGAATCTGAGGCAATTTATCTCATCTTCACTGTTCTGTCTCATAGCTGAATAATAACATAAAATAAACATGTAGCTTAAATTTTGACATGTGTAAACAAGATAAGTACTTCAAAACAGCTCAATCCCACTTTGAGATGGATGTAAAAGGAACCCTGCCACATAAAAATGTCATAAGAGGAACATATGCTGGCAAAAGGTTTAGGTGTGGAGAGTTTTTGATATTTCTCATGACTATCTGCTAGAGGTTTATACTAAGTTCTAGACAGCCGTGTTTCCCAGTGCCGTTTGGTGTTGGAAGGGGGGAGACAAGGACGGGTGTCAGTGGAGCAGACAGGGACATCAGGTGAAGAACAAACAGGACATGAACAGGTCTGCTGATGTCTCCGTCACATCACTGATCCTTTAAGGCAGGTGAAGTATTTTATAATTCAGATCTTTTGAGATTTGCCTGCATTGTATTTGCACAAACTTTTTTATAAATTTAAGTAACTTCATACTGAAGAAATTTCCAGAGCTATTTGTCAGCACTGAGACGTTAAAGATTTTAACTGAAAGAGCTTCATAAAGCACAAAAACAGCTCAACATAAGCCATCAGGGACAAAGTGACATACAAGGTCATGGAGATCAAGTTTTGCATGGACGCATTCATCATACATTGAGTTATTTCCAAGACCAAAACAGCACAGTAAAAACCTCACCAGTAAACTTCTGATCAGTTACTTGTGACGGAACCTTTTTTTTCCCAGCACAACTCTATTCACACAATAAGTCCTCAAAAAGTTGGTTTTTATCATTTATTATGATGCAGTTTCTTCAATTTATTTATTTTAAACTGGAAGACAACATTTTTGAAATTAATTATCCTTCATCCTGCTGCAGCATCAACCCTAAACAACCTTCATATTGTGTTCACTTGTCACTATATCCATTTTCTGTTTTAAAAAAAGAAGTGCAAAAACTATTCTGCAAGTTGCAGAAACATAATCTGCAAACAAAAATAGTCTCCATGTTGTACAAAGGGTTCCAGAAGTCAGATCTGGAATTTGGTCTATTAAAGATCCAAAAGCATAACAATGTAATCTAAGTATTTTAGTAGTTAATCTTATTGTCCACCTACTGTTACGACTGGCTCAGGGTCGTAACAAAAAACATGAAACCATGCCGTGGTTAAAGTGAATAAAAATAAATGTTTATTAACAAAAACGAATATCAAAACAAAAGAAACTCAAAAGTGCAAAAGACGGGGAGCTGGTGCCTTGCAACTAACATCGCCTCTGCAACCAACATGGCCTCTGCAACCAACATGGCCTCTGCAGAGTGGACGCTGAGGGCGACAGGCGGCTAGCCACACACGACCAGTGACCAGCACACAGCGACGAGCCACCCAGCGTCGGTGGAAGACGGAGACAGCCAGGTTTAAGCATACTGCGCTCCAATCACCCGATCAGGGACACCTGCAAATGGGAGGAGCACAAAGAGGGACAATAAGACCAGCCTACAAGGCCCAGGGCCGTAACACTACATTAAAAGGTTTGATTGAGAGATTGGAGAAAATGAAACTATGTTCATTCAGATATGGTCACTTGGTGCATGAGTACAAATGGTTTCTCTCCGCCTGCTGTGCTCTATAAAACTAGACCATGCACACATTGATTTCCCTTAGCAGCATGGGTGAAAAAAAGAAAATGTTTAAATGTAAACAAACCCATGAACCTATCAATACACACACAAAGCCCTGAGGAGTGTGGAATGACTAATAAACCAAACTAAAGTGAAGGAGATGGAAGAAAAAGCTCCACTGACAGGATCTCAAACTGAAATCCACAGGGAGGCGTCATATTGCAGCTCTGACTATTTGATGGGTAAATGCAGAGCAGAAGCATCAGATCAAATGGAAAAGCATATGGAGATTTCAAGAACCTTTATCACAGGAGAAATATCATTTTGAATCAGCACCAGTAACAATTTTTAACCAAGACTGTTTAAGTATTTTGTCAGAAACTTATTTTTAATTCTCCTTAAACTGTAATGTTACGGACGTTGCGCTAACCATTGTTTTTTTACATCAGCAGATATTTTTAATTCTTTGCAGGACAGCTTTGTTTGAAACGTATGTGACTAAATGCTTACAGCTACAGGCCTAACAACTCTTGTCTTGCTCCTTCTGAAAATGTTTTTATGTCGACTAGTTTGCTAAAATGCTAGGCTAAAGTTGGCACTTTTACTCTAAATTGTGAAATAACTCACTGACAGTTTGGCCCTTAAAGTGTTTCAGTGCTCTTCTAATTCATGTGCTTTCCTCCCCCCAAAAAGAAAAGATTCTGGCTTCATATTGGTTTGCTTAGAATGAGGTCCTATTCCCATGAATGGGAAAAATCAGAGGATGGTGGGCAGAGCAGGTCACCGACTCAGACAGTAAAGTCTAGCGACTGCCAATGCAGTCGCTCTTTGCAAAACAATGCACTCAGCCTGTAAAAATGTTTGGCAAGACTTGCATAAATAATCATGCCATCATTCTACAGAATACATAACAAAAGGCATCAAATGCAGTAAGAGAATATGATTTTCCTCATTTTAAAATCCTGTGATTTGGACTCTGATCCTGAACTTTGCATCTTTCAAGTCTAATTTATCAGTTCTAGTTTAAGCCACTTCACCTTTTCTTCTAAATGATGACACATCCAAACTGTATATTTGTTTAAATCAGCAGGTAAATGTGGCGCACACAACATATGAAAGAAAATTAAGTTTAATAATTGTTGTTGTTTTGACTCAAGCAGAAAAAAAATAAGGGATTGCAGAATTATTTCAATTCATGCTTCAAAGCAGGTCTCTGACCTTTTTCTGATTTTTACTAAACTCAAAGCATGTGTTAAAGAACATGCTCTCTGATAGTTTCACTTTCTTATATTATTAATTTTCTTAATCTAAATGCATTTGATAAGATAAGTCTAATCTTATTTTTTGGTTGATTATCAAGGAAAGTTGGCCGACAGTTCAGTAAAAAATTAGAACCAGTTTTACTGCAGCATCACTGACAGTTTTTAACCAGATGAGAAATAAAACCAGCAACATAATGAACTCATTAAATCAACATGAGCTTTAATCATTTCATAATTCTTCATAAATTGCAATTTTGTTCAAAAACCTTGTTCCCATTTTATTTGATCAACCTGAGTGACAAAACTGATGTTAATAATGCAGAAGAGTCTTTAAGCTTTAATTTCTGGTTGACATCAATGAGATTTAAATGCTGGTCTCAAATCTATTTTCTAATACAATGTCTATTAAAAACCATTTAGGGGAAAATAAAATGTGCTGAAAATAAGCATCTCCTTATCTCTTTACATCAGTTCAGCTAATCAAATGTGAAATGGCTTGGTGAGCTTTAGGAACACCCCACAGTGAACTTTGTTTCTGAGGGATTTGGTTGTGGCAGACAGGTAATTCCCCCTGGAACAGGAGCTTAATGCCGTCCCCCCCCCCCCAACCCTTTTGAAATTTCCTCAGCTGGAAAACATGTCTGCTTTTGAGAAGACAAGAGATCTGCTCTAGAAATAATGACCAAGACATTCAATTTCAGGTCCTAAAATCCTACCTTTGTCAGTCAAGTGGTGAAACATTCTGCAATAATTTCAGGATTAAGCAGATAGTTTCAAAACAAACAAACCGTGTCGCTGTTTGAGACAATGTCACCTTGAAGTAGATTATTATTCCCTGTTTCAACAGAATTTCTCCTCTTTGTCCTTTTATAATTTGAATGCTCAAATGATGAAATCAGCTGTAAAGTGCAAGTTTTTTTTCTGCACGTGGCTCCAGAAATTTACATTTCTGTCTTTTGTCAGTGTGGTCTGTCTCAACTGATCAGACTGTTATTTGACCTTTTTGTAAAGCTTCTGTAACACATAAAGTCCACACTGTATTCATTCAAACATTTCCGAACAATCACAGTCATGGATAAATTAGGTTTAGAACACTGGCATGAATTTTGTATCATCATTTCAACAGCATTATTTTGATACATCATCGCTTGTTTAAATTAATAAAATATTTGCTGCCAGCAGGAATTAAAATACTTGCTTCAAATTAAATAACTAGACTTATAGTAAGTGTTCTGTAGTAGCCTATTAACCTTTAGAGCCACAACAACAACAAAAAATCTTCAATCATTGCTGGTTTGTAGAAAATTGAAAAACATGGTTATCTGCATGTTACCAATTATAATCCAAGGTTGGTGAATTACTCTCAAAATTAGAACAGGGTAAACAAATCTCATGTTGCATTTCAAAGTCTGTTCAGTGTAGAATAATCCAGATAACAGCACACAACATTGCCTGCTCCACACTACAGCCATGTCCATGTAACCAGCAGAAAACTTATCCACCTTGTGTCACAGATGTGCCCTGAGCAAAGAGCCATACTGCCAGATATTCTCTGAAAATGGAATAATATTAAAACACATATCAAACATTATTTAGACTTAGCACACCACTAAGTTGATACATTTTATTGCCACCCACATAAAACCAATTCAAAATGCATAAAAGCTTCAACCACAAGCTGCTCTTTTTATTCAACTGTCCAGTTATTTGACATTCCCCCCTTCATTGTAGCTGACAGGTAAGCATAGAATCCATGGTAGTGAAGTATCATCTTGAGAAAAAGCCAGTGAAAGACAACTGACCTCTAGGTTCTGCACAGATCAATGAACTGTTGTGTGTTATGCAATGAAACACAACAGTTCAGCCGACTGCACACACACACACACACTCAACATCTGCAGAGCTCCATCACCTACCTTACAAACTCACTAATGATGTAGACATTAATGAGAAAAGAGACGCGCTCATGAAGGCAACCAACGATGCTAGTCATTGAGATATGACTCTGATGCCACTGTAACAAGCTGTCAAGTCAGTGAATAAATCATAAATTCTCACAGATCTGACTTTTATTTTAATATGTGCATAAATGTGGAGCATTTTCTGATTTAAGATTAGCAGGGAAAAAAAACAACAAAAGTTCCTCCCCATTAACTCTCCTGCAGGATATTTAAATTCTCATATTACTTCAAATGCCATGAGAGCAGATTTATTTATCAAACATATGCAAAGTCAGAGAGATGGGATAAATACATATACACCTCAATTAGAATATCAACAAATTTACATTATTTCTGTCAGTCAATTTAAAAAAATGAAACTCTGTTTAATAACATGCTGTGTGTATATTTATAACAGTGGTTATTTTATTGATTATGTCTTACAGCCAATAAAAACTTAAAGACTGCTGACTCAGTTCATTGGCTGGCAGTCAATGACGCCCACCATATTGAGGGAAAGCCATTAAAAGGTCACTGCTAAAGAAGCTGGTAGTTCTCAAAATGCTGTATCCAAGGACATTAATGGAAGGTTGAGTGAAAGGAAAACTGTAGTAAAAATGACTCACAAGTTAAAGCGACAACCCATTCAAGGGTTTGGGTTGATTTATGAGTTAAAGCTTCAAGTGTCATCCGAAGGAGGTTCCCACGATACATTAAGGAGAAAAAGTTCTTGACTGGTCTCCACTGGTTCAACCAGTTTTAAATAGTTTCAAGCCATAGTACTCAATCTGAAGAGATGGAAACACTTAATTACTGTGTTTATATGGAGTCTACAAAGGAGTTTCACTTTTAGAACCTATTTACTGTGATATAGCTGTGCATAAAATACTGCGAGTATTTTTTGGGGTGGGGGGTTTATATGCTTTTCCTAAAATCAGCAGACTGTTGGGATGGGTTATTCTCTCCTTGAACAAGTACAAGTAAGCATCTAATAAGCACCTTGGTTGCCTGTTATCCTCCTCTAGGAACCTGATGGATGGAAGCATAAAAAGGTCTGAAAATAAGTGCAATGCCTGGAGTCACATAACTAAAATTGTTGCCAAAACATTTAAGCACATAGCAGGAAAATCACCCACCAGCCAGATGTACAGAAAATCAATGCAAGTTAGAAGCTTATCTACATTCAATATATACAAGTTTGCAGTTCACTGCAATTATTCCTGAATGTCAATATTTTGCTTAATAACTAATTATTTCAAAGGGAAAATAATATAATCACAGGTTTTCAGTGCACACAAAGAATCCTCAGACACCAATACATGGAAAGAAATATACATTTACAACATAGCAATTGAAAATACAATGTTAAATTTCAAAAAGTTCCTTTTTGAATTTCATGTTTTAGTTTCTAGCTCCCTTACAACCCTGAAATCCAGTTAACATTCTCCAGCCGATTGCAAATCTGCACTCTGGTTTCCTTTCCATATCTAAATATTAATAGTCTCCATTACATGAAAATGACTTTCATCTCCGTCTCACATGGAGAGATTAGATTTTAATCAAGGCATTAAATATGACTTTCTATTCCTGCAGATGGGAAAAGATGGCAGGCAGTCAATTAGTATCACGCTCTGTTTGCGGTCTCACAGTGAAGCCTGATAAAGTCTTTGTTGTCACTGAGATGCAGTTAGAGCATAAACAAAACACAAATGAGGCAATATAATGATGAGATTCTGTCAACAATCAGTGTGCTGCTATAAATGTGAAAATATCTTCATTTTTAGGCTGGAACTGCTTATGCCATTCAACTCACACGTCTAATGATTTCACTGCTGACATCATCAGCTCTGATCTCAATCACAGCTGGTGCTGTGCATCAATATTTGCAAAATTAGGCTAAATTGGAATAACTTTTCTCCACTTTTGAATCAATCACCATTAAAATAAAACTCTGTGAGACACTTTGGTCCACAAAGTAAGTAGTTCTAGTCTCTGAAAGTAAGTTAGTGACAACTCTGTGTAATATTTACAACACTTTTCTGCTTACCGTCAATTATCCTGTTCATTTATCCATTTCATCTGATTCTGGGTGTAGCTCCAGGTTGAGAAATCAAGTCCATCTCTTACTGATAAAATTAAAACCTTCTCTGGCTTAGCTATAGCCAACCTTGTTTACCACCACCTGGACACGCCCTGCAGCACTTTAAGGTGCTCACATGTGTGCTCAATAAAGCCTGATTGTCTCCAACAGGTTTTGTCTGACTAGAAGAGTATTTACTCCTCACCAGCAGTGTGTGAAGGTATTGCTGTGAAGATGAAGCTGTGTCAGCTGGAAGGTCTGATTTTTGTGCTCATCATACATGCTGCCACAGCTCAGCAGAGCTTCAGCAGCAAGTTTAGCTGCTACAAACCTCAGCCTAGAAAACCAAACTATGGAGCTAAGTAAGTTTTTTTTTTTTTCATTCTTCTTTTCAGAGTTGTATGTTCTCTAAAGGTGCAGCTAAAGCAGATTAAATACAAGAGTAAATGGGCTACCTTGAAACTGTAGTGTAAGGGAATGAAGGCATGATGTATTTTGTCTTGGTCTAAACTTGTTATGTTGTACCCTGGATTTATTTTATGACTCTGGGCCATCGTGGTTTAACTGAGCCATTCAGTGACTTAATGCTTTTTCTGTTGTGACTTGACTGAGATGAAGGGAATGACTGTCAGTCTGAGGTGGATCTGTTGGTGACGTTGACTTGTCTTCCATAGAACTGCATCTCGTCCTCATGAACTCCTGAACCTTGCTCACCTGCCCAAGTCCTGGGACTGGAGGAATGTGAATGGTATTAACTATGCCAGTACCACCCGTAACCAACACATCCCTCAGTTCTGTGGCTCCTGCTGGGCACATGGTAGCACCAGTGCTATGGCAGGTAAACGGTGCCAGTTTCTGGTGTTCACTGTCTCTTAGGTTTTTAATGTACATTAAAACTATGCCAGTTAAAGTAAACTTTCCAGGAACACAAAATGGCTGTCGTTAAAGCTATTGTGGTTATGCACAACTTGGTTATGGCTTGAAGAAATTATTTTAATTTGAAAAATGCAATGATGAGGGAGGGTGGGGTGGGGGGGCTTTTAAATGGAGATGTGGGAGTTGAAGTATCTGGATGACTTGCCTTAACTTTTCAATTTTACTTCCTGTAGATCGTATCAATATTAAGCGTGGAGGGGCTTGGCCATCTGCTTTTCTGTCAGTCCAACATGTAATCGACTGTGCTGGCTCTGGTACCTGTCATGGAGGAGATCATGCGGGTGTATGGGAGTATGCCCACAACTATGGGATTCCTGACGAGACCTGTAATAACTACCAGGCTGTTGACCAAGGTAAGAACTAAAGCCTCACCAGTTCCTATTTGAATAAGATGTACCTTTGTATTTATTTATTTATTTTTTACCTAGCCTGCAAGCCATTCAATGCCTGTGGCACTTGTACAAATTTTGGGGAGTGCAGTACTGTCCAGAACTACACATTATGGAAAGTGGGGGACTTTGGTGCTGTGAGTGGAAGGGAAGAGATGATGGCAGAAATCTATGCTGGAGGACCAATCAGGTATAAGTTGCATAAAATGAAGACTCTTACATTTTTAGAATGTTTAAGTTGGACTTGTGCATATGTCTGTCTTCAGCTGTGGAATCGTGAGCACTCAGAAACTTCATAAGTATACCGGCGGCTTGTACTCAGAGTATGTCCAGTTTCCTGTGATTAACCACGTCGTGTCAGTGGCAGGCTGGGGTGTGGAAAATGGCACTGAATATTGGATTGTTCGCAACTCTTGGGGAGAACCTTGGGTGAGTTAAGCTACTAGTTTGTTTGCTAAATTTAAACTTTTTGGTTGAATATGGTAGCAAATAGCCTTTCTCTTTCAGGGTGAGAAGGGTTGGCTCAGGATAGTGACCAGTGCCTACAAAGATGGAAGTGGAAACCTGTATAACCTTGCTTTGGAAGAAGACTGTATAGTTGGAGATGTGATCATCCCCTTAACTTACCAATAAAAGTTGTGGATATTTAAAAACTGAAGATTAGACTGAATCTCTTGACTGTAATGATTTGAATGTAACTTTAGTATTCTACATGAACATTATAATTTCTATGGGTTGCCCAACTACAATACTTGGCACCTCCTGTTGTGCAAATTTAGAGGGACCAGAAGCAAATGACTGAAATCCCAAATTTCTTGCACAATCCTGCTGAGGCACTGATGCAATTTCTGCCCCGCTAGTTAATCCTTGAGTGTTTCAACTGCAAATAGTTGGTGAGACGACAATGAAGATGCTCACCTTGGGGTAATTTGTAGTGGCAAATTAATCAAAAATGCAGACCTTTCATTGGTGGAAAAATGCAAACATGGATGTAAAGTCTTACTAGGAGCCCTAGAAGGAATTTAAAACCTAGATTTTATTTTGAGACAAATGTCTTGGACTTCAAAATGGAGTAATGTCAGAAATGACTTGCTGAAAACCAGAAATGTTTTGTTTACATCAACCTAAAACTTGGCTTGGAAAGATCTGCAAATATGTTGTGGCCATGAAGCTTTGCACAGACAGGGGGGGAGGAGGAAATGTAAACTGCAGAAAGCAAGTTGGGCTTAAGTCTTGGATCTCTATGGAAATCTATGATCTGCTAGCAGATTGTTTGTAAATCCCTGCATCTTTGTAGTTCTGGCCAAACTTTGGTTTAAAATATTTGCAGTTTCATTCCTACATGGTAAAGTCATGAATAGGACTCAAACGTTCATGGGCTCAATGCTGTCTAACTCAAACATTCATTGAAGGTGGATGTGTTCAGGTATTTTTCAGAAATGTAATTCATTCATCCTGGGCTGAAATGCATATTAACAGATTTGTTTAAAAAGGATTTTTATGAAGTCAAGTGGTTTTACAGTGGTACTTTGAACAAAAGTGAAGGTTTTTTTTTTTTTCGTTATAAATCAAATGAACTGTGCATGAAGACTGTAAATGGCCTGTATGTGTACAGGACTTTATCTACTCCAGAAGAACCCAAATTGTTTCACTCATCTTTACAATCACACATACTGGTAAGTTACTGCTGCCCTGGAGCAGACTGACCATCAGGCAAAGTGTTTTCCAGAATACATGACAGAGGTGAATGGAGCAGGGGTTCGAACCAGCAACTTTGATTACAGGACATACTCCCACCACCTCTGTCCTATAAAAGAAAAGCTATTGTGGTCGTTGAGCTTTCCGCCTTTTAAGCACACTCTTGTTTGGAACACCACTGTACATCTGAAGCTAGGTAATTCATAGGGGTCTCCTGAACTTGGACAATGGTGTCTGCCCACACCTGGACACCACCCTGCTTCAATGCACTGGAAACAAATGTCCTGATCAAAAACAGCTGTCTGTAGAAGTTGACAGCTGAAACCGCTCTTTTATCTGTGGAACAGGAACACATTTAAAAGTTGGACGTCGGCCCCTAAGGGCTGGAGTCACATGCCTACATCGCCCCCACCCTCCTCTACCCAACAACTTGAATTTCTAAATAGCCAATGCACTCTGAAGGGCAGACAGGTTTATATTCTAAAAGTTGTGAAATTGGCTTCTGATCTCAAGGGAGTTTCATATACACTTGAGTTTTAAGTCAAGAGTATATGAAGTGTATATATGAAGCTGTACCTTCAGAAATATTTAGCTCTGTGGAAACTGAAGTGTTGCTTTTAACCCTAATTTGCATCTGAACTGGTGCAATGTCAAGTGAAAATGTCATTGCATAAAAACCTTCCTATTTAAGACAATCGTTTATTACTGTATCGGGATGTGATCCCGGTAAATTCAGGCAGGTTAGGCACATTATTTTATAAAAACACGCTAGTTTAAGTGTCAGTTATGAATTACATGTAGCAATCCCCTCCTTCAGGTCCCAACATCAGTAAATCAAGCAGGTCTTTAATAAAATGACTGTTTATGTAACTTCCTAGTCTTGATTACACAGACTCAACTCGCTTATTGAGTGAATGTTTTATTGGTCTAAATTCTAACAGGCCTCTGGAGAAAGTCTGTTAAATCACCAGCTATCTATAATAGCAAACACAACAGCATCATCTGAGTTTATGTGCAATTATTGAAGCCCATTTTCATGCTCTGGAAAATAAAAGGAAACAGAGTACTCAGATACTTAGTTCAGGGAACGCAACAACAATAAAAATGCAAAAACACAAGCTGCTGTGCTCTGCTGCTGATATGGAAATGCTTTCCATTAACTCCAGTTTCCATTCAGCTTCTCATGGGAGAACAAAAGGATAATCAAACCTTCTGTGGTGCTCTGCAAGCCTCAAACCTTTAGAGCTGTGCTGCTTCCAAGGTGAGACATGCTGTGAAAAGAATAAATAAAAATGAGCATAATTTTGTTGCCCAGAATTAAGTGATCTAGCCCCCACCTTCTGGCAATCTTTCACATAAAATCAAATTTGCAGTTTGATTAAATTTCCTGCTTGCTCTCTCATTTGCATAATCACAAGCAGAGCTCTAATGGTCGGGAATGAAAACACATACTAATCTATGCGTCGAAAGCAAAAAGTTATTTTCCAGGAACCAGAAAAGGTCTCAAGAATGCAGGTTGCAAGAGCATGAGTCCTTTTAACGTAAGTGATTCAGCATTCATCTTCATCAGTGCAATCAATATGACAAAATGGATTTTCAGCAATTTTTGCAAACCCATTATATATCATTTTGGGTATTGATTTACTTTGTTCTGTAAACATGTAAATGGAAGATGTATGAAAATGTCTTTTTTTTGTTTCTTGAGGCCTCAGATTATCGGCCTTAACAGATCTGAAGGGCATAACCACAACTAAAGTATTCCTGAACAAGGCGTAGATCTGATTTATCCACAGAATCAGTCTTCAAGGCCACTACTGGAGTCTGTTTGTTTTTTGTTTTTTTTGCAAACTCTATGATTTACTTTGCAAAAAAATGCAGCATAACAAAGAGATTTCACACAACGTTTGAAACTGGAAGCACTACGTCTTATCATGACTCAAAACATGCCCAAATGATGCTTTCAAGTTATTACTGCCTGGAGAAATATTTAAAACAAGAGAAAGAATTATTTTGTGTTTAATGAGTTCCATAATTAATATTTTAAATAATTTATCACATCAAAATGAACTGTGTTGTCTTTTTATCTCATATCTGACACATCAGCTTTCTTCACCAAAAAAGCTTTTTTGAACGCAGGATTTTTGGATTAATCAAATGTGAAAGATTAGCTCTATTAAATGCTGTAAATCAGAATTTAACAAAAATGTCTACTTGAACCAATGTGCATTATAGAATGGTTTTGAGATCTCATCACTGAAAATGCACAGTTTGCTTCTCAGCAGTCATTTTTCCTGTTTATCCGTGTTTTTCTTTCGAGCAAAAGAATCCCTTGACCAACAATCAGTCAGCAGGATTCCAGACCAAGTCTCCAACCACATCCATCCTGCTAGTTCCTCCTTCTGTCAGATATACCCTTGCAGCCTCGAGGCAGCAACAGAATTAGCTCTAGTTAATGAAAGAGTATTAATTTCTCTTAGTCACAACAAAATAAAGGACTAATGTGGCCATGAATATTTCAGTTACACTGCAGCAACACGGGAATCTGCTCTCACAATCTTCCCTGGCTTGCAGAAAAAAAATTGGCGATTAAATGCATTATTAATGCCTCATAATAAAATTTATATTTTGCAGCGGTGGCATGGAGTAAAAATCCAATGAGGAGTCAATACTATTTCAAACTAACTTGCTGAACGCTTACAATAATGCGAAACTGCCTCCACGCCTCTGCAGCTTGGTGAACAGAGCTCCTCTTTCTGTTATAACTGTCTACTGTAAGTAGTGCATTCTTATTGTTTCCATTAGAAATGGATGTGATCCTTCCTAGTCAGTCATTTTTCTTTTTTTTTTGCTGTCTCCCCCTGGAAGTTTTAATTAGAACAGCAGTCATTCGTGCTATCGTTGTTTCAAGAGAGCCGCTTCAGCATTCTTTAGATGCCCACTTCATCACAGGATCAGAGGCCCACAGAGGGTGGACTGTTCAGGGTGGCTGCCTCATGTGTTCTCTGCATTTTACCTCCGCATTCAGAAACTGATTCTCTACTGAACGGGGCTGTTTAGAATGTTTTGCAATTTTACTGGGACAAGTACAGAAATAAGCTTAGGCTCAAATAACTTGTTGTTCGATTCATGATTCTAACAACCCAACACAAACCTAGAGAAGCCTGGGCAATGTGATCCCTATGGAATGTTGTTTCTGAAACAGTTGGGCTGGAAATATAAGAAACTTAGTTTTAGTGGTTTTATGGAAATGTTTTCGTTTGGGGCCTTGGGGGATTCAAACTTCTGATGCCACTTTTTCAGCTTTTTTATGGAGCAGTTTTTGGCAGATGGTTTGATAGAAATAAGATGTTTGCCTGAAGACCAACAAAATAAATAGAAAAAAATAAATAACATTGTGTTCAGTAACTTCTGATTTCTTCAGTTTTCCACAGACGGTTAAGCATCAACAAGTTATTAAAAGTTTATATGTATCAAAGTGAAAATGTCACGTTCTGTTGGATGAACCTTTACATTTGAGTTGCTGTTTTGTTGAAGCATTAGGATTTAAAGTGTTTTCCCAAGAGTGCAAACATCCTGGCTTGCATTAAATAGACATAATTATCCCACTTTGCTTCACACTCCTGTCTGACTGATGACACAAACTGTGTTGGAAACATAAAGGCTTTTGTGAAAATGTAAAGTGGAAAGTATGTTTATCTGTGTGTTTATTAGTTTGTTGTGCATTCATTTCTAATTTTACAGTGAAGTTGTACTTGAATTTCCCTGGCAGATGTTTAAGACATAAATTTTCAATTAGCTCCCTTTTGGCAAAGGCATTGCACTTGTTACAATGCATGAAATCAGTGATTTAAACCAAGAAAGTAATGTTTTTATGTTTTTAGCTGAAACGAGAACAACACAGTGCCTTGTGTCCAGCCCCCCTGAGTCTATAGGTAGAACCATATTTTACATCTGCAGGGTTTTTCAGGAATGTGTTGACCAGCTTTGTACATGTAAAGACTGAAATGTCTTCTTTGCAAACTAACTAATCAGAGTCAGACTGAGCAGAGAGCCTGTGTGAATCAAAGCGTTTTAAGTCTTGTTGCAGATCTTCAACTTAATTCATGTCTTGATTTTAGATTGGGATTTCTTAAACATGGAAACATTTTAATCAAGCTTATTCTGGTATAGGTTTCAGTGAACCTCCTCCCTGATCTCAAGTCTTTTTCATCTTCACATAAGTTTTTATGGTGCTTCTGCAGGATTAGTCTGTATTTAACTTCAACTACCTCCAGCATTATGCCTGGTCCCCTGAAGATGTGTTCAGGGGGTTAAGTAAAATTTTATTTTCTGCCACATTCTGTACATAGATTACAAAGCTAAGTTTTGGTCTCATCTGACCAAAACATGGTTGGTGGCTAACAAGACCTCCAAAACATTTCTTATAACAATTCCTTTCTTGTAGCCATTTATCCATGAAGATCTCTACAGGTGATAAACAGTGTTTCCAACAGCCACAAACCATGTTTACCATGTTCACTATTTACCATAAATATTCAGATTCCCATTTGATTTGAGACTGAAATCCAGTAGTATTGGATAAATGTGTGCCACTTCATTTTGTGTGTGTCTATTTTCACTTTTCACTGTCAAAGTGACCAGAGCTGCCACAGTGGAACCATGTTGCTAACATCTGGTCATCGTGGGACAAAATCAGTGACTTTTATCTTCCACTCAGTGGCCTTTATAGTTGCTTCCTCTAGTTTTCTTGGAAATGTCATCCTCTCAACAGAGTTTGACATGAACACAATAGTTAGTCAGGGCTCTTTTGGTTCATATGAACTGACCCGCAGCTGCATGATGCTGCCCCCTGTTGAAAAATTAATCTTCATGTAATGACTGAAACCTTAATGTTATTTTATTTCTATAGGTGTTCAATAACATGCAGCAGTTATCAAAGACTTAATTGCATGTGTTAATTAATGTATGATTTTGTGAGTCTCAAAGTTATTTGTCAAGTTGTGAAGATTAGAAACTGCATACATTTGGCATGAAGGAAATTTGAGGTATAAAGATTTGATCCATGTGTTACTTTTTGTGCTAAAATATGGCTTCTGTGAGAAAATGGTGTATTCACTCTTGGCACACAATGAGTTAAGCTGTGTATCGATAATATTTACTTGCAATAACTAATATTGATTAAGAGATCATTTGGAACTTTACAAATTTTATTGCAAAAAGGGAGCATGTTGGTCTCATTTCGAAGCTCTGTGATTAACTACATAATGGCTTTTAAGACAAACTCATTTTCTGCACATTTTTTTAAATCATTAAACATTGAAACCATTTTCCCTCTAAAAGTAACCGACGTTCTGGACGTCAGAGAGCTGATTGATGTCGCAGTAGAAGCTGCCCGCAGGAAAACAAATCTGTCTAAATGTGGCTTTGAAGAAAAGGAGCAGCTTTTCCCCCCTCTGATCAGAAACTTGGGTTTGGTGGAAGAGCGCCCCGCCCTCCTGGTCCATATAACCACAAAGCCAGTTTGCAGGACGCTCAAACAAAACAGGAACATTGGAGATCACTTCGCTGTGTATGAAGTATTCCTGGGGGTGAACTCTGGCTACTCTGACCCAACGGATTACACTGACTGTTTCATCTTTTGACGGCAAGCAAGCAACCACAAGTGACCATGGATTTTCTCAATCACAACTATTTGAACGCGCGCAACCCCTATGACTACACTTTCAATTTCTGGAACGACTATCTTGGACTCACGACATTGGTTACGAAGAATAACAAGCTCAACATGCCCCAGAATCCGAACTCTATCACCGAGTCCCTGAAAGCGACGCTGGGTTTGGACGATTCCCCGACGTGCCCGTGCGTAATGGCGAGCGGCGCCGGAGAGAGCGGCCACCTGGACTGCTGCTGCCCGTCCGGAAGCCCCCCGCCATCCTCCATCCTGGACCTGAAGGAGCGCTTCTCCATCCTCAGCCCGTTCCAGAACCAGCTGCCGGAGCGGGAGATGGGCTTCGGTGGAAGCTTTGCGGGGTTCGACCTGTTTGGCGTGGAGCGGAAGATGCGCAAACCCACAACCAGGGGCAAGCAGGAGCCCAAAATCTGCGTGTTCTGCCGGAATAACGGAGCGCCGGAGGAGGTGTTCGGCTCCCACGTCCTGAAAACTCCGGACGGCCGAGTTGTGTGTCCGATTCTGAGGGCTTACACCTGCCCGCTCTGCAGCGCCAACGGGGACAATGCCCACACGATAAAATACTGTCCACTGTCAAAAGACCAGCCATCCCAGCGCCCATTAAAGGGGGGGAGGGCTGTGGGCGGTAAGAGGATGAAAATATTTTAAATAGACGAATCTATAAAGTAAATTGAATTGCACTGAACAATTTCCAGATGACTGTTTTGATTTCGGTTTTAGCCTTTATTCCTGTCTCATAAGCATACTGTCCTCTTTCTTTGTTCCATCTATGAGATTGCTTCTATTTTTATAGTTCTTTTATCCACATAGAATCATTTTCTGCTTTATACGTCAGATTTACTCTTCTCTAGTTTAGTCATTTGAGTGTGTGCATACAAAAACACAAATGTATCAATAATCCAACATTTCTAATAGTATTTTGGTCACAAGAAAATACACTGACATTTGGTAAGGGGGATGAATGTCATAACCAATTTCTACCAAGTATTTTTGTATGGTGAGCTAAAAGCTCGCTGCAATCTTCTTTCATGTCTTAGAGAAACCAAAGTTATGTTTGCCATTAAAAAAGCAGAGGAATGTGTTGGTAATGTGTATGTGTGGGTCTGAGTGAAGGAGGAAGTCTTTGAATCCCTCTGCCTGCCTGAAAAAAAACTCCACCACATGTTTTCCAACTTGCTCTAAAAGTTGATGCTCATTCTGGGAGGAAGGAACTAAAAACAGACAATGTGGCTTCTGTTTAAGCTCCATGTTCTCTGGGGAACAAACAACTGATAAAAAACCTATTATATCTCATACCTGAGCAGATTTGAAACTATTCCGCATTTTTATGTTTACATTCCCAAATAAAAGTGACACACTGGATTTTATTTTATTTCTTTGTAAGTCCTATGTTGTAATTTTACTTTTTTTTTCATTTCCCTTGACAATTTGTTCAGCTGAGCGTCTCATGGCCAGGTCTACTCTGCTATATACAACAGCATTGAGTCCTTATTACCCGGAAAACATAGCAAATGAATGTCAGTAAACAATGATCCATTGTTTTTTTTTCTTTTCTGAAGAATCCCAAAAAAGATGCAAAAATGTCCTGAATGTACAATTCAAAGTGTCACTTGTGGGACTGCACATTTCTGAACGTTTTGTTTACCAAAGGAAAACAACTGCATTAACGAGAGAAAGACAAAAGGTTTGCTGTACAGTCAATAAAAATGATGTTTATTCAGTATTTTAACATGACAAGTGACTTCAGAGGGCGCTACCTCAACGGGATTTTGTACTTACATGTAAAAAAAAAGAAAAAAATCAATAGCAGTTTATTGATATAGTGCTGCCATTTATATTAAGGGTTTTTGATAGTATTTTTGATCTTTGTATAACATAATTGTATTTTCATTTTGTTGCATTTAACACAATGGAAGTGAGTTTCCAAAAAGCTATGATAAGCATTACTTCACCAAAAGGTGATTGTCTGTAAATAATGAATATGCCCCATACTTTTGAAAGATTAGCTGTCCAGTGATACATTGAGAGGGTGCAAACGAGTGAAAAAAATAATGCTGACAACAATTGCCACTTTTAACAGAGGTTTTTGATTAAATGATTAAGAGAAAAAGAAACACTGTTGAACTTTGTTATTTATATTTTACCATATTTTACTGTATGCTGCTGTGCAGAATAACATGAATTCACTAGAGAAATAAAAACATATCAAATATTTGAGCTACATGGCTGTGTTCTGTGGTTTACTTAATAACAGAGTCGTATACAAGCATGTCTCTAAACAAGTCTCAGATTACTGTTGCACTGAAAGCTGAACAACTCAACCAGGATATGCGACATGTCTTGTAATTAATGTGAATATTACATTCATGTTCTACATGTTCTACACTCATAGCAGTAATACTCTAACCTTTGATCCAACTCTAGCCGATCTGCTGCCCTGACATCTCAAAGATTTTCCCTGAGAGGACAAACACACAGTGCCACAGTTGTTCGCTGTTGTTTCGGGAGGTCGGCCCCCGCAGGAATGTCTTGGCTTGTGTCTCTGGTTCAGAAAGATCATGTTTGCGCTGAAGTGGATTGAATAGCTGGCCCTCCTGGCCTTCCCCGCCTGCCATCTGTGGAATGGCTGCTGCAGACACATTACAGGACTCAAAAGCAGGCAGGAAGCTTTGCTGATGCTTCTTGTTTTCTGTGAAAAACTCAGAGCTGTACTAAAGGAGTGCAGCTGTGAGTGCTTGTGACTTACAGCCGCAGCTTGAATCACTACAAATGTTCCATAAATTAGGTAAATAATGAATGAAGAAATGCTATGATTAGTTTATGAATAACCTCACTGTCTCCAGTCTCTCCAGCTCAATCCTTATAATTGCTTCTGATTCTAGTTTGCATATATTAGACCCCCCCACCCCTTTTCTTCTGCCTTCATGCATCTCTCCAGCTGAGGCCATGGCATTAAAAATGGATGACTACTAAGTGCAACAGGGATTTGTCTCTGTGAGAACAGTGGAGAAAAAGCCTTGCAGGCTAGCATTTCAGGCAAACACAGTCAGCAAACAGGTCGTATTCCCACTACGCCTCCACTTCCATTAGTCGCTCTGCAGATAGGTCTGTATAATCCAGTTAGCTGCACCATTTATGAGATATGTATCTTTCATGATCCTATAATATGTCTTCGCCAGCTGGTTGTTATGATCCATACAATGTGTGTTCTAAACCAATCCTTCTCCATAGTTTGACGGAGAAAGCAATAAAGATGTAAAACAGCAGAGAATTTGATTTCTACTAAAACTGGGTGTTTAATTACGAAATGAGTAAGCTGGAGGTTTCATTAAAGGACAGAATGATCAGTCAGGTGTTGACCCACAGTGTCTGTCACTAAGACTGAGGCAACTGGATCCCCTCTGGCACTTAATCAAGATTTAGTTAATGCTCAGCTGCAGTATTTAGTCATTTCTGCCCATTTGATTTATTGGACTCATTAAGTCCGCATGTTTATCATTGTGTTGGCTACATGCAATGTTTCTGGAATAAAGTGCAACACTGCATGTAAACCTTCTCTTTATAAAGCACGAGAGACATTTTCTTTAAGCTCATTGTTATTATACTTTTCAAGGGATTTGATAATAAAAAATACCTAATGGTGTGAAGAAATAATCCATTGACTGCACATTGAAATAAATTATTGTTATTAACAAAGCCCAGTGTGCTTGACTAAGTATAACATTTACACATTCAATTTTTGCAGAAGGCTGTTTTTTCACCAACCAGTGATACAATGAGTGTCTGCAGACGACAGTGAAAAACAGCAGAGTGTCTTTGGTTCTGTTTTTCTGCCAATAGCGGAGGAGGTTTGAACTGATCATGATCTAAAAGCTGAGAAATACAAGGAGACGCTTCTCATCAGGCAATATGCCTCAAGCTGGTATTTGATTGAGCCCAAATGTGTGCTGCAGCAAAAGAACAACCATAAGCCAATGTCAATAAAAACTGATTTCAACATCTTCAATTTCTCTGGGATTACAAACAAGCATCCATAGTTCTGTGGTTAGTTTTCCAAGATATTTGGCGCAACCTACAGGTCAAACTTTATTAGAAACCAAGTACCAAAAGCAATTAATGCTTTTAAAGGGGCATGGTTAGTTAAACAAAGCTTATATGATCCTTTTTTTATACATTCACTGGATGTTAGTGACCGATTAGCATAAAAAAAAGAAAAAAAAATCAACATTTGCATTTTTAAAAATGTTTTTAGCTTCCAGCTTTTATTTTTATTTTTATTAATTTGGTTAGCTTTTGCCCAGTGCTGTTGTAAACAGTTACATAGTCTTTGCTTTATTTCAGTCTAAATCAATTTTTAACTAAATTTGTCTGACCTTTTCCATAAAATAATTATCAAATATTATAGTCCACATTCACTTTGTGTTTCTACTTTGGGTAGAAGCATTTAACCTTATTGTGTCTGAGTCTCTATGCAGGACAAAGCAAACCCGAAATGACTCACTTCAATCCCACAGTGGTTTGATTAACATTATTCTCTTTTGTTGACCCACATCGCAACAGGTTGAAAGGCTTATAATAAGCAGCAAAGCTGCAGGATTCATTCATAGGTATCATCCTTTCTCTGAATGCACATTCAAAAAGGATGCTCCTGTCGCCTAGCAACTCCCTGCCATAAAATTGAACCACAGCTGAGCACAAAGTCACTTCATAGTGAGAGGTAAATGGGGTATCATGTTTAGCCGTCAACCAAGAGATTTGGTGGTCATTTGGTGCAGATTTGAAATTGGGAAAAATAAGAAAAAAATAATCTGGCATTGACATCTTGACAAAGCAATGTCTCTTGTGGTGGTAAAGGGGATTACATTAAGCAAACATAATACTTGTACTGTTATTTCAAATGTCTTTTTCTCATTGTTATCCGTAACTGCAGTCACTGGCGTGGAAGGATTCATTATGACGACTGCAGTGGTGATGAACTCTCCGTCCACAGTGCTGCACTGACCGTCTCTTAGACTCTGCAATAACAACTGTGTCCCTCTGAGGGCAGATTACTGCTTTGATGCTGTAATTGAAATTTCACAAAGGATTTATGTGAAATCAAAACCCCGAGCTATTTAAGCGAGCTGGACAGGTTATTAAGTTTCCTGCACAGCATGATCATCTCTTTTCTTGGTGGCTGTTTCACTTGTGCAGATGTACTGTCAGTTGAAATAACCCTCAAACCGGTGTGAGGTTTGCACAGCAGAAGAACATTAAATGATTTCAACATTAGGTCAGAGAGCACAGCAGGTATTTTCCAGTTTGTGTTTCCTCCAAAAGGTTTCAGCCCTTAATATTTAACCATCTGCCTTCAGCTCACCATGCTGTAGAATCATTTCATTTATTCAGTCTCATAAAAGATAAGACAAAGACAGAAACAAGACATCAGAGAAGGTTTTTGTGTTTTTATGGATTTTCCTATTGTTCCAATACAAACAAAACTGGCGTGTTAGCAGCTGCTTCCTCTGGTTTTCTACCTTGGAACAGATTTTTACTATAATGTTTCTTTTTACTTTCTCAATTTCTTAAATGCTGCCATCCTTAGCAGTAATATTACATAAACTTGTTTAATATTTATTCAGTGAGAACCATAATAGAGCAATTAATGTATATTAAAGCTGACAATGGAATAAATTACTCCACTTGAAAGTAAAAAAAAAAAGACATAATAAAGCTATACTTCATGATCCCACCATTCACACATTGTTTTTTTCTTCACATATTCAAGATCAGGTAACCAGGTTCAGGTTTAAAAACCAGACTGAAGCGATATTATAATAACCCTTGATGTTTTTTACATTTCTTCAAGTAACAACTAAAGGGGAGGGATGGTTGGTCTAATTCTAATTAGACATCTGGCAAGTAAGAAATACAGTTTGCTACAGTAACAACTGCAAGGCTTTTGGGTGTGATTGAGGTTTTTGCCATTCTTGTTTGCAAATTAGCTTTTATTCAGGAAAATTGGATGACCATCTGTGAGCATCAGTTTTGTCAAAACTTCTCCATCACAAGTTCTCGCTCTGCTGGATCATTAGGTCCAGCAGAAGTCATTAGCAAGTAAAAGTGTAATAGTGATGAAATGTACTGCCTTTCACCTGAAGCACAAATCTTATATGAGAAATATGCAATGTTTGAAAACATAAAAGATTAGTTCATTAAAGATCTGATTTATGAGCCAAGTGTGCAAATTCAGCAACAAGAAAGAAAAATGGATATTTCTAACAGTAGATAAAGAGAAACAGAAACCTCTAAAGAATTCATTGTTTGAAGTTAATGTGACTCTGATAATACACATTATTAATTTATATAGCTACAGAAAGTATTTACTGATCAAACAGCTTAATCAGATGGTCCAGTTACATCACATTTTCTCAGTTCATCGAAACACGTTATCGCAGTGTTGAAGGCAGGTGATAAGTTACAGAGAATTCACTTGTTGGCCCCAACATTTCCCAGAATACACTCACAATAAGGACGTTCCTGTCGCCTAGCAACTCCCGGAGATAAAATTGGACGGCAGCCAAGCATGAAAGTCATTCTTTCTGAGCGAGGAAAAAAAAAAAGGATACCATCTTTAGCTTTTATTATGGCCCGGGGGGTAATTTGGTGCCACATATCAGTCCCAAATTTAAAAAAAAAAGAGGCGAGGAGCACATTTTATTTAGAGACACATAGAGACGGATGCCTTCTGCTTTAAAATCGGACCTGTGTAAACTGTACGAGTTAAACCATTTATCTCAGGTGTGCACAATACAACAACATTACAGCACATTTATTAATTCTAATAACACTATATTGAAAGTGTATCAGTCTCCTTCTGCAATAACATGTTGAACAGTAAGACTGTTGAACAATGATGATTTTAATGTATAATGTTTTCTCCAAAGAATTGGATAAAAGAAATTGTTTTGATTAGTTCCTTTTTTTTGGATAGTTGTTCCCTACAAACTATCTAAACATGTTTAACTACAGAACAAAATGTCCTGGAATAAAAATGCAAGCATGAATTTAAAGTCAAACTGAAAAAGGCTGTTGATTTGTCTGCAATAAGAAAATTTGATATATAATGAGATCTGTAATGGAGACATAATACATCATATTTAATTTAATATAGATTTATCTGCATCTAAGTTAAAACAAATGTCGTCTTGAGAAACTTTAACAGATTTAATTTATACTTTGTCAATTCAAGAACAGAGTAAGAGAGTCTTTGAGAGTCTGGAAATTATTATTCACAGAAGGATTCTTCATAAAATAAAGAACATCGCTGGGCATCTTCATGATGAGATTGTTAAACACACTATGAGAGTCTCACTGTCTACAGCCAGAGGCTTCATCAGAACCACTGTCATAAAAACTCCAACTGAAGATCCTTTCTGCCCCGAGCCAACAGCACAATGACTCTTTAAGGACACATGGATAATTTGTATTTCAATACAAATTAAAATACTACATTAATATGGGATTAATACAGTATTTTTGAATGGAATTGAGAAGCCATCAGCAACATACTTGTCTGTCTGAGTGGTTACGTCTCCCTGCAGTTTAGTTCTGTTTAGGTCCAAGACATGGTTCACTGAGGCATCAGGCTCTGCTGAGTTCACCCTCTGCATAAGGAAACTTTCTGTGTATGTGTGCAGTCGTCCAAAAGTTAACAGTGTGGAGCTACAGTAGATGAAGCTTTGCACTGGTTAACCATTAACCGCCTAACAGTTAGAAATGAGTTGCAATATCTTTTAATCTAGCAACACACAATGTCAGCACATAAGGATATCACAGTGATGCAGCATTTATATGCTCCTGGTTGTTTTATGTCAGGTTATTATGTAAACCCTTGGTTCCTAGTAACTTTGCTATTGCAAAAATAACAAGGTTGTGTTTCTTGGTTTGGTTTTAAAAAGTCAAAGTTACTGTTTCAATTGTAAATGGATAAAAATACTTCAGCAGTTTGCAGATCTGTGTGTTTTGTCAATGTATTACTGGATAATTCCTTTTTAGCAATTTGTTTCCAATTCAGTTAGCAGATGTTAGGTCTGACAAACCTGTCTCGCTTTTCTTGGTTTCATTTTGGCTTGGTAATATGAAACTGGAAAATGCTACCTTAAGGTTCTTTTTATCGATGAACGTTATTTGAATTTACGAGTCAGATGTTTAACTCAGTTGGAAAAAATCAACATGAACTCATGAAAAGTCTTCCAACTATGTTAGAGATTTCCTACCTGCACAAAAGTTATTTTAGAGGAATAAGAACACGAGCTTCCTTCCTTCAACATCGAAAGAGTGAATTTACATACCCATGTTCATAAAAATAAGATGTCATCTGAACTGTATACTATTCAGGAATGAACAGTTTTCTTTATTTAACCTGAAGACTAATTAGCAAAAATACAAGAAAACACATATCAGTGAGGAAGCCCATGAATCTCTCTAGGATTGTTTGAGTACTTTCTTTACTTTGACTCGAATTAATTTAAATCCACTCCAACAACTTTGAGGTAATGAACCCTAGTTTAGCTCATACTTTGTAATAAAGCTTGTGAAAAAATGTTGTTCCTTTAATTCACAACCATTTGACTTCATTACAATCTACTTAATTCCTACATGTTCATTAATAAAGGCTGAAGGTTGTTTTCTTATCTTGTGACCAAAATAAAACAGATTTGCTTTATTGATCGTTGCTTAAATTGTGAAATTGATCTGTTTTCTTTCTCTGTTATTAAATAATGCATTGAACTAAAATCTGCCAGAGGGTATGAGGGTTTTAGCTTTCATTTGATATTGTAAAACTAAAACAAAAAAGGCTTCAACAGGTTTTAGGGGGATTTGCAAGATAAACTGCTCTGTAAGTAAAGGTAAACAATAGAAAGGGAGCAAAATGTACACTCAGCCCTGTGCTGCAGTAATGGCTGCTGACTGTGTATTTTCACAACCGGATATTTTCCAGCGCTACAAAGAAGAGTACAGCCAATGCATTATGTTAGCACTATATAACTGTCATGGTACCTAAAAACAATGTGGTAAGAAGCTGTTTTAAATCCATGAGTTATTTCCCAAGAGAAGAAAAGGTTGAAAAAATGTTGCCTGTGTATTTTCTTTGTTTTCTGTTTGTCTCTTGACTTCAGCAAGCATTTTTCGACTGTTACATTAGGGATCAGGAAAACATTTGTTCGTTTCCCAAGGCCAAAAGAGACAATCTAAAATATGGAGGGAAGAAATAAAGGATGAAGCAACCCAAATGTCATGAACAAGAAGTGATCCAAGATGGAGATCAAAATAGAAGATGGGAGGTGAAACTTGGACACAAGCTGTTTTATTGGTTCCTAACACAGGACAGGTGCTGCTAAGAAGTGTCTCATTCATCGACGGGATCACAGAAAGAGCTCAGCCCAAACTCGAAGTCAGCCAAAAGTGTCTGAACTCTTAACGTGTTTTTTTGTGAGTGGGAAAATTCCAGCGCTGCACTGGCTCCCATGTGGTTGTGGTTTGGGTTAGAGGCACAGTAATGCGTTTGTGACGCAAGAGGGAGGAAATTGCAGACGCTTCCTGCACAACTGTGCTTTTGTACCACTTCCAGGTGGACACAGTCCTCTAGTCTACATACAGACAAACAACCCCTGCAACTCGAGCAAACACTAAGAAATAGAGTGGTGCAACAGCACAACCTGAAGGCTGGAAGGGATATTGCAATTGGGAGGAAAATAAATACTTACGCTTAATGGAAACAGATGTTAGCCAAATATGGTGTTGGAGTCAATATTATGTACAAGCTGGATTTGCTATAAAGCTACTGAATACATGTGGGCATGTTGTACTTAAAACTTAAAAATGATGTGATGGCTCTGTGCCGCACAATGGAGGACTGTCAAAGGTTTTTCCTAAATATATATTTGTCTTTTGTACATTTGATTTAATATAGTTAATATGCAATGATATGAGTGAGCGAGTTTAGCTGATTAGAAGTGTTGAAGTTTACCCTGAGCCATAATGGCAACATTTTGATTTCCTACCTTAACAATGTTATGTAATACAAAGTTTCATATCACTATGATATTTTAACAAATAAGTCATTTATTTTAGAGTGTTAGTGAAACACAATACAGTTGATTACTCTTTTTTTAAATTCTGATAAGAAATCTACATGGAATAATTTTATGCCAGTTTAACAGCCTGGTTGTTTTATAGTGGAAACATTTTGGATGACATGCGTCTATGACCTGATAGTTGTATTAACATCGTATTATTTGTGTATTTACAAAACATTTCCTTCCATCCATCCATCCATCCATCCATCCATCCATCCATCCATCCATCCATCCATCCATCCATCCATCCATCCATCCATCCACCCATCCATCCATCCCTTGCAGTGGCGCAACTCAGGTGGATGCGAAAACATAAAATCTGACATTTAACAAAATGGATTATGCCACGTATTTCTCTTTCAGTTACATATTATAGATTGTATCCTGATTGTGGACATTTATGAAAATGATTTAAGTTGTCTGGATTCCTTTAGAAAACTGATTTGTTTTATCAGGTTAGATGGAAAAAGCAAGGTTTTAGCTTATTTAGTTATTTCTCTGATTTAGTTCATTTTCTACATCTGTTAAAAGAACAGCATCAACATCTTGCTGGAAATACATGGAACCAAACTTTAATTTTATTTTGTTTTGTATGTGGCTTCAATTGTTCCATGAAGGCAGTCAAAATTATGTGAAGGGATGCAGTGGCTGAACGAACATGTGTGCTAATATCTCTAGCAGTTTCATTTTAATAAGATTAATTGTCATAAATATGTCAGCATCACTGCACAACAAAACAAGCTTAACTTTGTAATTATATTTTAAACCATTGTGATCCATCATAACATTGATAGTATATGTACTGCTATTTTTATTTTACGTGAAAAGCTGGATCCAATTGGGGTCTAATACTGCTAAACTAAACAATAATATGAAATCATATCTACTGTTATTTAGATGGGGTTAACAATAATCAAATGAAACAGTAGTACCATTTTAGTACCATTTTAGCACTAACATATAATGCTATATTATGCTGCACACCTGTGCATAACTCTGGCCAGAACCAAAAATGAAGATGCACGTAAAATCTGTAATTTGTCCTTTTCTCATCTTTCTAGGAACCTTTTTCCTTATTTACTCATTTTAAAAAAGCTCAATCTATTTGTATTTTATTTGTTAGATTTAACTCCCTCTGTATCAGGAAATTCTAGCTTTGGTGAAAGAATAGTTTATACTGCTGCATGGAGATGAGAAACAAAGAGGAAAAAAACATGAGCAAACACTAAAAGTACACAGAATGGCTGAAAAGGACAACAAAACCAAGAACAGTTGACACTTAATAAAGTCATAGTCAAATCATAGCCATTTAAAAACAATAGTCCTACAAATATTAAAGCAAATATATTAATTATAGAAAATATTACACATACAATATACAACTGTGCCTCGTTCATAAGTTAAAGGCTTCTGATACTGAAGGACAACAACAGGGAGGAGAAATGGTAGAAGAAAGAGGAAAAATGACCAAAATATAAAAGAAAACTTTCAAAGTCATATATATTTCACTTTTCATGGCTTCTTACTATACTTTAGTTGCAGGCTGATTTTGTAAGCAAACATTTAAAACTGTAATTTCAGTATGTACCACAAGGTGTCAGCATATTCTTTCCATCTGTAGTTATTGTTTATTCCATAATTGTAAGGAATCATAAGGCTTATAGACAAATCTATAAACCTGACTAATTATCACATGTTTATTAAAGCAAATTTGTATCAATACTCTTGGCATTTTATTCACTATGTTTATCTAAAGCAACTACTGTTTTAGTAAACATCTGAGCAAAAAATATTAAAATTTAATATCTAATTTATTATATTAATTTGATTTACCCTTAACAAAACATGTTTCAGTAAAATCAGTACTTCTCCAGTTTGGAGGAAAATGTTGCATTTATCAATATCAATATTGATGAGTTGCTGAACATTTTTGTCAATCAGACCTTTAATCCAATATTTATCTAATTTATGATACTAAATATATCAGTTTTCAACATAAACTCAACGGTACAAATCCGTCCACATGGCCAGGTTGGTGAATGATGTACTTTCCCACATGATGCTGGATAAACACATTTCTCAGAGAAAACATTTTAGATATTTTTATTTGATATGAATCTCTGTTTAATGAAGTTTAATGAAACATGACAGTTAAACTCAGACCATGTTTCTGGTAAAAAAAAAAAATTCTCTAAATCTGATACGTGAGTCAACTCATAAATGACTGAATGTCTTGAGTTATGTGCTGTAAATGGTTTCAAACCATCTGTTCCTCTCTGTTTCATTCCTCCTTTAACTTGCTTCACTTAACTCATCCCAAGCAGAAGGACCGATGTTTTTTCCAAAGGAATTCATCCATTCACAGCTTCTCAAGTCTCCACCTACCTCAAATAATAGCAGTTTTCTTCTCCCTTACCCACACGTACACACCCTTCATTGATTGTTTAAGCAATATGGTGGCAGCCTGGCCATGGGTGGAGACTGACTTGTTTCCAAACACTTAATTCAATTTGTCATTGCCATTCAGGGAGGCTCAAGTGGTCTAATTTGTGTTAATGAGGGGTAATAAAGTCATAGCCCCCTTTATTACTGCCAGGGGGTGTGGGTGTGTGTATGTTCAGTGAAAGTGTGTGTCTGTGAGGATGGGGGTTGGAGGTGTGGTATTGGTCTCGAGTGGCTTGCTTGGCTGTTCCTGTGGCGTGCCGTCCATCAGGACACTGTCACCCCCCTTTATTTTCTCTATTGTAGCCCTAATTAGATCGCCTTTGTTGGGTTAATGCCGCTGCCATCTGGACGGTCGTCCAGGGGTGTCAGCCACAAGGTTGAGGCTGAGGGTAGGGGGTCCGACGGGGGACCAAAAAGGACGGGTTTTACTAGTGAGGAGGCCTCTCTCCTTCCCTCATCCTCTACTTGTTCACTACCTCCAGCTAAAACCATCTTTCCCCTTTGGCTGACACCACAAGGACCCTTTCACACTTGAAGGAATTAGCGAAAGATTGATGTCTCCTTCTCTCTATTGGTGCTAGAGGGCATAGCGACTCAGTAATGAGACCTTCTCCACAGTCACACCGCGTGCTCCTCATCTCTGCTAAAACTCAGGAAGAGACAAGTAAAAACATGTCAGTTTTAGATGATGTCGGTTTAAAGCTGATAGGAGTTTTGTTCCATAAAACAAAAATGTGTGATCATACAAACCTTTCTTTAAAAAAAATGTTTCTCAAGTAGAATGTAAAAGTTTCAGACCTAAACTTGATTATGTGTCTTCAGAAAACTGCAAGCTGTTGGCTGAATTGTACATGAACATATTACTGCTTGTGAAGCTGTATCAGTTTCCTGTCATGAACCTGTCCAGATCTTTTTGAATAGATTGACATCTGGACTTTATTAATAAAGTAATTTTAAAAAGCTGTGTGCTAACTTGCTTTACACTAAAGTTACAAACATTTGTCCAAGTTCCAAAAATCTAGCTGATAATTTGTGAATATTTTGATATTGTCCTCATTGTTCATCCATTTTATTTTCAAGATTTACCAGTCTAATTTATGGCTAATCATTATACTGCTACTCTGATGCTTAACAGCAAGTGGGTTTGATGCGTATTGTCTCAAAAATCCTGGACTAAATAAAAACTCTCATCTCTTTAAGCAACATCAGTGAAATCATTGAGCAGAAAAGCTTGCACTTCCACTGTTTTGTGGTCCACTGTCATACTGAGAGTTTTAGCATTTTGAAGCTGATTCAAAACACAAACATATCAATACAAGTTTCAAAATCTGCAGTAATCCTCATCCTTTCAACAAAGGAAGTGCACAAACAATATTTAGTTGAGTTAAAACTAAGTAGAAACTGGTCAAACCTCTGAGTGTATTTCTCAGCTGTCGCCTTGTGGCACCAGTTACAACTAAACCAGGTGCTGCCTTTCTGTAAAAGTCACCGCTACTACTGCCGCCTTGTGGTAGCAATGTGGCATTACAGTCATATGGATAAACACGATTTAAAGATTCTAGTTGAACGTCAGCTAGAATGAAAATATAAAGTTTTGACAAGCAGTGTTCAAACTATTCACAGTTTTTATCTGATCTAAAACTATTTAACATTTCTCTAAATTTACTGATCCACATACTTTCCCTTTTCTTCTCTGAGTCAGTCATGATCATGTAGGGATGAAAAAAAGAGTTTTTTTGTTGACACAGAGAAGCTATGAACTACATATCACAATCAACAGTATCAAGAACTGCAGATGATTTTAAAATGTCAAAAAAAGATGAAAGAAATAACTTATTACAGAAAGTAATTCTAAAGGTAAGCTGGTCCCATTTTTTGATAAATGAGAACATAGCTATGTCAAACACATTTTATCTATAAAAAGAATGATTGTGCGTTAGAGTAAAAACTGCTCCTTATAATAACCATCTGTATTTGTATCTCTCTGTGTACAGAGTATGTGTGTGAGAGGTTTTGACCAGAACTCTGAGATCCTTTTTCTCCATTGTAATGTTCACAGCTTGACCAGATTAGAATAAGGGAAGATGGGAAATTTTCATGATCCAAATGGGCCATTCAAAACAACACCTGTCTGTCTCATGTTATTCAAAAATATTGTATTTTTAATAACATGCAATAAATCATAATGTACTGTATATGCAGAACATTTTCCTGGTTGTGTTTTGTTGGTCCGCAGTGGGACAGTGAGTAACTCTGTTATCTTGTAGGAAATCTGAGGTCCAGATTCCAGCCTGCAGTCTTTCTCTATGCAGTTTCCATGTTCTCCCTGTGGATTCAAGGCATTTATTTCTACCTTAGAGTAAGTACATGAGTTATTTATTTATTGTCCTGTATGAATTTATATTGACCTACGATGGGTAGCCCACCGCTCACTCAATGACAGCTGGATGTGGGCACCAGCCCCTCCTCAGCCCTGCAAGGATAAGCAGCATAGACAATGAATGGATGGATGTTTTATCTGAAAATAATGAACTGGCCAACACCATCAGATAATATCCATCCATCCATCCATGGATGGATATTATCTGATGGTGTTGGCCGGTTCATCAGATAATAGGACTCCCCAAATTATCCCTGACTTCACTCAGAACCCTGTGCACAAGGACTCTGATCTCCAAGTGAAATAAAAACGATGAATCTGAAAGACCTTGTGCCACTGACTTCAGACTTGAGCTTTTTGATAAAACTCTTTCCTTCCATTCAACTTTTCATTAAGGTTTGGACACAACACTCATTATTGTAAAGACCATCTCAACGCTCTTTATGACCAGAGCATAGATTTACTGCATTAACTAGATTCTGTAGTATTCTGATATTTTCTGAGAAAGAGAATTTGAGGTGTTCAGTTTCTGTTAGCCATAATCATAAAAAAATTACAAAAACAAACTTTCTTCTCACTTTTTTTTATGAATTTACTGAAATGATTAAACCTTTTGATGCTATTCAAGTTTAAGATGTGCCTTCTTAAATTAATATTCAGCTTTCTGCTAAGCTTTCTTTCTCTGAACTGCAGATATGATTCCAACATTTAAAATCCTACTGCTTATCCTTTAGATTTATAATCCTACAAGGCTGATTAGTGTTTTTCTTGTGATGTCTGCTGTGCAAACAGAAACCAAAAAACAAAGCGGGAAACACTACAGCTTTCACACGAAGGGGACATTTTGTCTTGGACGTAGGAGTGTTTGTTTTGTTAATAATGTTTGTGTTGGGTGCTGCGCTGCTCACGCGTGAGATTCTGTTGATGATGCTTTGAGTCGTCTGTCTTTCAAGCGGAGTGGACAACCCTTACGTGACCCTGAGCAGTTGGCTGGCTGTGCCTCCTTCACACCTCTTTCATCCCAACCAGAACAACATCGTCCATCTGCCCCCCCACGACAGACCGGGACACACACTCTGCTGTGTGTCCGCAAAGACGCGTTGATATTTACATGCATTTAGGGATCCCTGCAGAAAAACTCTAGTAATAAAACCAGTTCATATCCAGTCGGGGGTAAGTTTCCAGATTAGTTTCTCAGATTATCTGGTAGAAATTTAAATAAGAAAAATTAATAGAAAGAAATGCAATACAATTGTTATTATGCAATTCTGTGTAATGTATAAAAACTGAGTCACTCAGCTGCAAACAAGCAGCAGACAAAATAAACTTATTAACAGTACAGGATTACATGTTGAGAGATCCAGAACTCCAGCCCCAGTTTATATCTTAAACACTATTCTAGTGTTATGCATTGATAAAAATGAATAAACTCTAAAATTATTTGTTGGGGGCCTGATGGGGGTCTGAGCTTCAGTTCTGCCATGTTTAACACCAGCAGCATGTCCTGTGCTAATTCTCACCTGAGAGCAATCAGTTTTAAAATATATTGTTTTAGCTGTGAAAGTTTTCCTTGAGTCTTTCTTCAAAGCAGGCTGGGACTGAGTTTGCTAATCATGAAAGTCAAACTTCATTAAGACTTCTGATCTATCTTCCAATATCCAGTCAACATTCCTCCACATGTTGGGAGGATAATTCATGTAATGATCTTATTGAAAACGTGGTTTCAAAGTATGCAGGCCTGTGTCTTCAATAGCAAATTTAGGTTTGAATGAATTCAGAGACTATTAAGGAACTTATTAGTTCTTGTCATGTTCTTTTGGGTAATACAATAAACACAAGAGCTCGTTTAATCACAACCATGAGGCCAGTAATCATGCTAATGTTTGAATTTTGTTGAAAAGGGAATCACACATTAAAGGGTTTTGGCACCTTAGTTTAGTGTTATTTTAAGGGTGTTTAAACAAACACACACTCCTCTGAAAGGTCCTGAGCAGCCACTGAAATTAGACTTATGTCTATGAATACAATACATGTTGGATCCATGCAGCAGTAAAGGAAACATTGATAAAGCTAAACCACAAAGATTTACATTGAATTTTGTTGCATTGGCACAGACCGTTTTAGTTGTTTGACAAAAGTTGTCAAAATATGTTGGCAAACATTTAAAGGTTTAAATGTTTAACTAACATTTAAGATCATTTGCTCATTCTAATTCTTCTTTACACCACGCCCAGATTTATTTGATTCTGGCTGTGATTCCTGTTTGAGGCACTCAACCCTAATATCGTATTACAGATTATAAACTCTGATCAAATCAGAATAACATTTAGTGACAATTCAATGCAGAGAAATGTTATTCATTGTAGTCACAAAACCAAATTCCTTCCAGTCAAACATAAATGGAAAATATACATTATTTTAAATCATAAACTAGTAAACCAGTTGTGACAAATTCCCAAATCAAGTAAGAATTAAAACATGATTTATTGTTAAAAAATGTAAAACTTATGAATACTTCCCTTTGTCAGGGTGAGAATCACCTTCACTTTAATTATTATGCCATAAACCTTCAAATTATCACCACCTTCTGGTGCAGCATCAATATTACAACAATCTATGTTTATAATCCCAAAGACAATGAAGATGAAGAGTTTTAAAAACAGAGAATTATATCTTTTGTGAAAAAAATATCTGGAGTATTTTATTTGAAGCCTTTACATGATCAGTGTGAAAACTTTAAAACTTTATTGTGAAATAGAGTCAATATTTTGTGGCTTAAAAAGTTTGAGAATCTGATCTCACTTTTATGCAAATAACTGCAGTAGTGTAAGCTTGAGTTATTGGCGGCTGATATCAATTTCGATGTGCAACAAAATAATGAATTAACTGAAAACACCAGTCAAAATTAGGTTTATAAAGCAGCTTGGGGCTGGAATGAAACAATCAAACATGCATTACACTCAGTGGAGGTGAAGAACTTCCACATCCTGAGATGGCTGACGATGGCTGACAAAGTTACAGTTCACCCCTAACCATGCATACGCAAACACACACACACACACACACACACACACACACACACACACACACACACACACACACACACACACACACACACACAAGCAAACAACTCAATCTGCAGACCTTCCTGCTCCTGCGCAGTTCACAGGGTTAAAATAAACGTTACAGCTGAACCATATTGTGTTCTCCCTCCTTTCTCTATCTCCTTTATTCACAAGCGCGTAATTGGTAGTCAATTTGAGCTCCCCCTTTGCCTATTGTGGGCAAATTTTGGTCTGACAGAGTGCGGAAGATTAATGGCTACAAGCAGCCAAGGGAGGCTCGCCTCAGCAAGCATGAGTGCCCTAAATTCATTACACCAATTTCCCCCTGTCTTGAGCTCCCCTACTTCCACCCACAAGAGAGAGAAAAGGTGGGGGGGGGGGAAGCACAAGTATGAAAGGGAATAAAAGCAAAATAGTCAGATGGTGGTGGTGAAAGACCAGAAGAGGTGAGGAAACAAAGAAATAAACGCAGTGCTCCATGTTAGCCGTGTTCCTCTGAGCTCACATGCAGACAGTGTGGCACTGCGGAGTCAAAAAGAGCTGATTGGTTTTAGAGTAGAATCATGTCTATTTATATTTCAGTCAATGCTCACTGGTTAATCAGCTACAAAGATAAGAAAAGGTACCAGTTGTGTTGAATTGTGTTCAAGTCACTTATTTGTTTTGTGTTACAAAAATTACAATATGAGTGAAGAACGTCATATATAATATATGAATTGTTGATATATTTCAATAAAACTGCTGTGCCAACATTGAGGCGACATTAAGAAACGTGCCCAGTTGGGGGAACGATCCCATGCTTGAGCCAAACACTTCACAGGCTTCCATGGCACATTTAGATCAATGTCATCAACCAGGGTCTGTTGGCATCAGCGCCTGTCTGGCTCAGATGAGCAGGAAACACCTTGAACTTGGAAATGATAAGGTTGACCTGTCCCCATTTACTTGGTCCAGCCCATAATTGCAATGATTTATTTCTCCTGTCAAAGCTGGAGGGAATGCGCTCCATCTCCTCTTCGCATTCCTTTGTCTCTCTAAGCTTTTCCCTCTTTTCTGCAGTTTCTGCTCTGCAGTGAGCATTTAGATGTGCATCCGAATATGTGAGGCTAATTCATCTACATACATTTGTTTGTGTTCATGCTGCTTTGGTATGCCTGAGTGTTTCCAGCCTTCTGGCATTGACAACCTTTCAACATGGCCATGTGCTTAAGTGTCAGATGCTTGATGCCCCCAGCAATGGCATGAAGCCCCAAGGACTCGAGCAGACCAATGGCCTCCGGGACGTCCAGATAGGCCCATCGTCTTTCACAGGTTCACAATGAACCTGTCTGTCACCTGTCAGCTCCTCCTCGCTGTCCTGCTCCACTAAGCCAAGGATCCCCAACCTCCCATGTTTCTGACTTGTCCTGCCTGCTGTTGGGACTTCGAATAGATGGAGCCACCTCAGAATTTTTTTTATCTCAGAAGACCTTATCCAGAATTGTAAGGAGAAAAATTTTCTTAACGTGTAAAAGTAAGCCAAGATTAATAACTTAAACAGCAATAAAATAACAAATACATAACATGAAAGTTAATAGATTAAATATAAAATATTTGACTGTATGACATAATAAATAGTTTTGAATTTTAGTTTATATCTAATCTCTCATCTGGGATGTTGAAGGCCACAGTAAGAAAAAGACTAATATAATTGACATTTATTTAAACATTAGAATAGTCTTGAAATAGATAATATAAACTCTGGACTCTGACTGTGCCACATCAATGTTACTCCCAGTCAGAAGAAACATGTTGGTAGTTTTGAACCTAACCTAAACCAACAAATACTGTCATTGGATGGCTGGACAATCCTTCATGCAAAAGCCTTGTGTCAAAGTAAATACAATCTAGAATAGTGTAAATAAAAAACTAGCTCTTATTTTGACTAGAGGTAAGTCTGTCAGAAAAGAACTGTGTTAGTTATCATAACTGACTCTGTGTAAATTGGTCCCTTCTCCATTTTCTTCAGGCGATACACTATAAGACATATTTTCCTATTTCTAATTGAAATTATAATATCATCTGACAATGTGTGGAAGAAGATAATATTCTTGTTCCTAAAGAAGCTGACAGCTAGGGAAGCAGGCATCTGACCAACCTCACCAAATGAAGACACCTTAAACCTTAAATACATTAACATTTGGACAAAGTCATTTTTTAATGAGGATTCCAAACATTTTAGTTTCAACAACTATAGTTGAAACCATTTTGGCTCGGGGTGAAGACATTTTCCTTTTGTCAACTTCCCTTGTTGTAGTTTCCATACTTCTGGGAGATGAAAGCAGCAGCAGCAGGCCTTGGTCTTACATCCTGCTGAGTGTTTATGCAGCCTCCCTGGTTAACAGTTTCCACTCTGCACCTGTTCAAAGCCTACAACATGGACGGCTTCCTAAGTGAAGCCTGCTGGAGAGAAGGTAACAGTGGAAATATGTGCAAGAGTGAACACTTGAAAAAGTAAAGAGAAAAAAAACAGTTACACAACACTCTTCTTTTTTATTCTCTTGCCATTTGTTCAGAGGCAGATTTTAAGGAGGTCAAAGGCTTCAGGGGCCACCGAGGGGCCAGACAATAAATCAGGAAAGGCGAGATAGATTCATTGATAGGGGAACATCATAAAAGGACTCTATTGTAGTAATGAAGACAAGGTGTGTCGGCTGGTTTCTCTGCAGGTCCTTCAAGATGGATTCCACGCAACTTTGCAAGGTTCCATTTAGCAGCAACGTTTGCAAAGGGATGGAATCAAAAGACACTTCAAATGTTTTACATTCCCATCAGAGTTAACTAGAAGAGGGACCCCTGGGTGATAGGGAGGCTGGGTGAAGGTTGTGAGGTTTATTGTGGGAGATGCGGCCAAGAACCCAGTGGGTGCAACGGGTAACAGCATGTGATCATAAAGATGTCACAAGAGACAAAGTCTCAGTATCAGCCAAGGTGCTGGCATCCAGATGTGGAGGTACCACGTGTCCCTTCCTTCATGCCAAATCTGAAGCTAACAAGCAGAACCTCTGAGTTCTTTTGAAGAAGGTGCCAAAAGGTATTCAGAACCTTAACGATGCATAATTTATGACAATGCTGTCTAGCAGGGAGTAAAAGGTTGAAGTTTGTCTGGGAAGAAAGTGTCTTCATTCCCTTTATTCTCTTGGCCTTTATTTCTTTAGCTGGACTTTTCCCACATTATCTGCTTTTCCAGCACCTGCTTAACACTTTGACAAAATTAATGACCTTTGTTAAGCTGGTGTTAAGTGTTTCACTTTACTGCTGATGGATGAGCAAAGATGACTTTGCAGAAGATTTTGACTTCATGAGAAAAGATTTCTAGCTTGGTGATTAAATCAGTTCCTGTTACCTCTGTGTGGGTAGATGAAAAATCCTCCTGGAAATTCAAATTTACATAAAAAAATACTTTATTGATCCCAAAGTGGAATTAAATGTTGTAACTCATGCTTTCAACTCAAAATGAAAGCATCTTGTAATCAGAATGAAGCAAGACCTGATCTATAATTTCATGGAAAATTAATGTTTTCAGTTTAGAGTTGTTACAAAAAAAATTAATAAAAAATAATAAATAAATAAATAAATAAATAAATATATAAGCTATAAGGCTTACAATCCTTGTGTTAAGTGACTAGAGACACCAAGAATCTTACTTATATATATATCCATCCATTTTTTTTCCATCCATTTTCTTGCACCCTTGTCCCTTAGTGGGGTTGGGAGTTGCTGGTTCCTCTCCAGCTGACGTTCCGGGTGGTAGGCGGGGTACGCCCTGGAAAGGTTGCCAGTCTGTCGCAGGGCAACACAGAGACACACAGGACAAACAACCATGTACACACACACTCACACCTAGGGACAATTTAGACAGACCAATTAACCTAACAGTCATGTTTTTGGACTGTGGGAGGAAACCGGAGAACCCGGAGAAAACCCACGCATGCACAGGGAGAACATGCAAACTCCATGCAGAAGGGCCGGGGCCGGGAATTGAACCCAGAACCTTCTTGTTGCAAGGCAACAGCTCTACCAACTGCACCACTGTGCAGCCT